>PVIC010009529.1:0-15511 GCA_004025085.1 Thryonomys swinderianus
GTACCATGAAGTTTTTATCACAGTGGCTTTATAGTAGAGTTTTAAATTGGGGATTGTAATACCCTCTGCCATGTCCTGGTTGCTTAGAATTCCTTTTGGTATTCTAGGTCTCTTGTGGTTCTAGATGAATTTTTGTATTATTTTCTCTAGTTCTGTGAAGTATAGTGTTGGAATTTCAATTGGAATTGCATTGAATCTGTATAGTAGCTGTGGAAGTTTAGCCATTTTGACGATGTCGGTTCTCCCTACCCAGGAACAAGGGATGTCTTTCCGCTTTCTGATATCCTTGTCTATCTCGTTTTTCAGAGTCCTATAGTTTTCAGAGTAGAGGTCTTTCACCTCCTTTGTTAGACTGATTCCTAGATATTTCATTTTTCTGGGTGCTATTGTGAAAGGGATTAACTCCCCAATTTCTCAATCTCTTTAATGAAATCTAAAGGGAAGCAGTACTCCCCAAATCATTCCTTGAAGCAACCATCACCTTGATTCCAAAGGCAGAGAAAGATCCCACCAAAAAAGAAAACTATAGGCCAATCCCTCCAATGAACATTGATGCAAAAATCCTCAGTAAAAATACTCACAAACAGAATACAAAGAGTTATCAAGTGAATCATACACCCTGATCAAGTCAGATTTATCCCAGGGATGCAAGGCTGGTTTAACAAACATAAATCAATCAATGTAATATACTATATTAACAGACTCAAGAACAAAAACCATATGATCATCTCAATAGATGCAGAAAAAGCATTTGACAAAATCCAACACCCATTCATGATCAAAACCCTACAGAGAATCAGAATAGATGGACTTTTTCTCAATTTGATACAAGCCATTTATGAGAAACCAACAGCCAACATCATACTTGATGGGCAAAAACTGGAACCTTTCACCCTAAGATCAGGAACGAGACAAGGACGTGCCCTGTCACCACTCTTAATCAGTACAGTACTGGAAACATTAACCATAGCAATCAGGCAAGACAAAGATATAAAAGGAGGGCCGGAGATTTAGCTCAGTGGTTCCGGCACCTGCCTTGCAGGTGCAAGGTCCTGAGTTTGATCTCCGGTAACCACATACAATGCTGGGTGTGGCGATTCACGCCCACCAGCAATTAATACCACATACCACAGTGCCAGGCGTGGTGGCTCACGCCTGTCATCCCAGGACTTGGGAGGCAGAGGCAGGAGGATTGCTGAGTTCAAGGCTTGCCTGGGCTCCATAGTGAACTCAAGGCCAGCTGAACTACAAAGCGAGACCCTGTCTCAAAAAAAAAAAAGATATAAAAGGAATAAAGATAGGACAGGAAGAAGTTAAACTGTCATTATTTGCCAATGATATGATACTCTATCTAGAGGATCCTAAAAACTCAACCAAAAGACTGCTAGACTTGATTACCAAATTTAGAAGTGTTGCTGGATACAAGGTCAATGCCGAAAACTCAACAGCCTTTGTCTACACAAGCAACAGTCTCACTATATGACTTTTCAAATGTGCCTGAAGAGGGGAAAGAAGAAAACAACTCTAAATCCAAACTTTTCAAATTATTGTGAGTCCTACTGTGAATACTGAGCTGATGCAAGAATTTGACTTAGTTGAAAATACTGTTTTCTGTCTTCATACAAGATTTCAAGCATATGTGTTAGTCGAAAATTTTGAATTGTTTTCTAACAGTGGATACGGCTTTGCCTGATAATTCAGGCTTCTTGCCTGGATAATATTATGGCCGGTAATATGGGCTTCCTCCATGACTTATAAAAATAAGTGTAGCCTGTGCTCAAACTTACAACATAGTTATCTGGTTCTTCTAACTTAATAAATGGGGTTTCTGGGAAAGCCATATCTCTAAAATACAGAATGAACAGTTTTAGAATAGCTTATCATCTATTTGAGACAAAAAAAATCTGATGTCACTGGACCAATAAATCTTCAATTCTTACTCAGTACTACCTTTGTTCAAATGAGATGGAGTCTCTGTCAAAGTCCAGGCTGAGTTGTTTTCTGTATGGCCATGAATTAATCAGTATCCTTCTCCGGGCCTCAGTTTCTTCCTGGAGATTATAATGTACCCAGGTGTCATGAGCTGTAATTCTGCTCTGAGCCATTCTTGTATGTCGGGAGATGTCAAGGGCAAAACGAACCTGTCCACTCTCTTGATTCTGAAATCTCTCCCTACAAACCAGAAAGTTCCATTCAGGGATTTTAATCTCTTGATAAGGTCAAAGAAAGGCCATGAAAGTAGTTATTGCAAAGGTTAGGACTTTCCCTTGGGCAATTCTATCTTCTGTCTAAGCCTTAAAAGACAAATGTTCAATATTATGGACCCACAGAAGGATTTCTTTTCTATGACTTGAGCTCCAGGGACTACTTCAAATCCATGTTTTGAAGTATAAAATTTCCACTGCCAATCTCTTCATCATTCCATCACCCCAGAAGTGTTTCTGGTTACTTTCATGAACTACTTAAATATTCCTTTAAATATCAGATCAATTTTAACATATTTATATTTTATTTAGATGTACCCTGTAGCACTTTGAAGAAGAGATGGGCTGAGAATCTAGCAAGAGTGTGCCCAAGCTGCTGACCAATCACATAAAAAGGTCAAAATTACTTAGTAGCAGAAAAGAGCCAGATTTGTTATTGACCAACCGAAGAAATCATAAAATCATTAACCTGTTTTCAGAGCACTGTTCTGAGGCCTGATAATGTATCTACCCTTAGTCAAGGACCACACAGAGAAAAGAAAGTACATGACCAAGGAACATTTGTCACCTTGGTTTGGGTGACAGTACAATGTACACAACAAAGGACATAAGGTAAATTGAAACACAGAGTCTGCCAAAAAAACAACAAACAAAGTATACACAATCCAGGAAAAGAAAAACTTATGTAAATATTTTAACTTTAAATTTACTGAGACAGTGATGAGATTAATACAAGTTATCTTTGACCTCTACAATTAGAAGATGTGCTCAAAGTGGTGGCCATTGCCTTCTGGACATTAGTATGGCAAACTGCTGCTCAAGTAACCTTGGTCACTGAAATTGCTGTACATGTATTATCAAATTTTTTCTCTAAAGCCTGGCAGTATAGTTTGATTTCTGCAATATACGACATCATCTATGGTCCCTTATATGAGGGTGACATCATCTGTTGAAAAAATACCATACTATTTTTCTTTTCCTGAAGCCTGTATATATTTTTGGCAGACTCTCTGCATAATTTAACCATAGGACATGTACTTCTGGGAATAGTTCATCATCTATTGATGAGATCCCACGCTTTACCTTTAAACATTATAAGGAAAAATGTATCTGGGAAGAGACTGTGGTTAAAAGGTTCATTCTTTTCCCTGAAGTTTCCTCAAATTTCATTCTTTGCATTGTTACTGATGTTAGGCAAGACAAATACTACTCAGTGTTACTCTGCAATCTAGATATATCTTTGTCCCACAGACTGAACCACTCTACCCCAACATCTGGCATACCCTAGGGGCATCCTAGGTCACTTCAAACATTTCTTGTGTGCGGAGGACCTCCCATCAGCCCAGGGAGACCCAGTTTTAGTGCTGAGTCCAAAGAGAATTCAGAGAAGGCAAACCACGTGTTTGCCCCAATTTCAAGTTCCAAAATAACATTCATCTTTCTTTTTATAGTAAAATCTCAATCAACCAGTCTAATGGGTCAGAATATTCAAATAGCCAGAATTCTGGCCCAAAGTCTTCAGAAAAGAAATAAGGGAATGCAAAAAGATTAGATGATATCAGGAACTTAGTAAAAATTACAATTTCTTTGGGCTACTCCAGAATCAGTACACATTTGGTTGATTGCCTCTATTTTTGACTTCTACAGTTTTCCACAGTGAAGTCCTATGTTCAGAATGATGATGCTGAGACCGCAAGATCCTTGAGCACCAAAAAGTGCTCTTTGATAATATCGACTATATTTATTAAGGAAGTAAAATAGACTTGCATGAGGTAGAGAATCAGCAGAAGTTCAATGAAAAAATAAAGAAAGAATTTCTGGTTAGCATTCAAGTCCCCACCAAATTCCACATGTTACTGACTAGAAGACATTTCCCTCCTTGCCTTCCTTTTCAGTGCTCTGAACACGTCACATTCCCCCTGGTCTTTAATGTGCACACCTGCAAAATAAAAAAAAAATATTAGATTGGATGATACCTAAGGTCCTGTTTGATTTCAAATTCTATGATTAAATCGTATTCATGATTTTTCTGTATAGCTCTTACATTTTTGGGACATTATGTATAATTCTAAAAGAGCGTACCTCAAAGGAAAATAGGTTCCCCAGTTTCTTTTTTCATTCAGTGTTTTTAAAGTATCCAAGACCAGGAAGCAGTTTCAGGTTTGTTAGCTCAAGCTGAGTTAGGACAATTCCCATGGGGCCGGGGATTTAGCTCATGTGGTATGGCACCTACCTTGGAAGCCCAAGGGCCAGAGTTCGATCCCTGGTACCACAAAAAAAAAAAATGTGAAAATTCCCATGAAAGAATAGAAACCCATCTGACAAGCATATGTAGTAGTAATTTAAAGAATTAAAGGACAGTTTGGCATTTATTTTCAAAAGGCTACAGTGTCCTGATGCTATTTAGAAATTAGGTTTGTATTACTAAATGAAAAGCAAGAAAAATGTCCTAGAATAAATCAGACAAAAAATAGAGATTATTTTATTTATCATCAGTAATACCACAGACATTCTAGTGATTTAGGGGCAGTCTTAACAAAAATGTCTTAAGGTTTTCTTTGCCAACTTTCAATAGGTTCTTTCTTCCTCCATTAGGTATAAAGCTCAAATAACCAAAAGAAACAGAAAACCTTCAAATATCTGTAATTTTAAGTATTTCTGACCACATAATTCACCTCCCCCAAATAGAGATAGGACCTGGAATACTTCCTTCCACCAGAAAAAATTGCTGTAGCTATTACCCTGGGTCACATGCATTGAATTTAAGACAGCTTCTAAGAGTCTAAGAAAAACTTACTTTCAAATAAAGCTCATGCCAGCTGACCTGATTTTTGAACCCACAAACACCAAAGTGCAGTAAAATTCTGCTGCCAATTCTGACTGCTGGACAGTGACTTGATCTATTTAACAGAGAATGTAATGCTTAGGAACTAACACAACAACAAATAAAAGACCAAGAATGAGGCATGGTAGGACATGTCTGTAATTCCAGAACTCTAGAGGCAGGAGGATCAAAATTCAAGCCCAGCCTGGTCAACTTAGTGAGTTAGAGAGATCCCATCTCAAAATAAAAAATATAAAGGACTAGAGATGTAATTCAGTGTGAAGGTCCTGGGTCCCATCCCCACTACCGGGAAAGAGGGGGGGGATTAGAAAAATGATTACACAAGCACTCTATTGCCTATGTAGTTTCTATATCCCAATGTATGAATGTTCTATGCAGACCCAAAAGCTATTTCTTATACAAAAAAAAAAAAAACACATGAACCTTGGAAAATTTATCTTCTGTATTATCCTTGTCCAATTACAAGGTATTAGTATCTACAGTGGTACTACTGCTTTTAGTTTAACTCATACCATCCATTTTTCTTAAAATATCTTTTTGTAACCCAAACTTTTATTTACCTTCCATTCATCTTTTAAAACAATAGCCACTCTCTTTGTACTAGAGAGGACATGAGGGAGGACAGTTGTACATGGGTGATTATTTTGAATAATCTGAGAAATGAAGATGGAGAAAGTTGAGAGTTGAGAGTAGACAATATCTAAGGCTCAAGTATAAGAAACTGATACCATTTCCCATTCCCTCTAGCATTGTGGCTTTATTCAAGACATATTTAATATTAAATATAAAAAATTTAAAATATATATGTTAAAGTGTATCCATTATTTGATGCCATCCACACCTTGGATTCCCTGTTCTTGCTGTAAACAATAAAGGGTAAAATTTAAAGAGATGGTACATAAGATGGCTGGAGAAAAGAGCAGCAAGAAGCTGGATTAATTCGTTTGCTTGTCCGTTGAGACCTTCACTTACTCTGTGATTCTGCTGGGAGTCATTGATGTTAAAGTTCTCAAAAATTCTGCATGAATAAATCAAATTGTAGTAGACCTAGAGACTAATAATCAAAAATCTGCAGCTTGTTTTGAAAGATCACTCTTAAACTCTTCTGTTACTTACCCCTTGAGTATATGGATAATTTGAAAGTATTAGAGATATCTGTTGGGTCTGTGTGACTAATTGGCCACTTTAATCTTTAATATTATAGATTTCTATTTTAGCTTTATCTAAGGGCATATGTTTCACATGTGTGCCAGTTTACCAAGTTATTATGCGTGCAAACACAAGGCAAAGAGCAGAACAGCCGATTGTGTGGCTATGTCCCAGATACACTATATACAATGTACCAATAAAGATAAAAATAAATTTAAAAGAGAAAGAAAGGGAGTAACAGACATTTCAAAAGAACCTACCATGTACCAGACACTGTGATAAGAACTTTCAGATATAACACCTAAAGCATACTCTATATTGAGAGGTGGGTTGATCAATTCAGAGGATGGATGGCACATGGGAGAATAGGAAAGAAAGAGTTATTGCATCTGGGAATCAGTAAATCTCACAACAAAACATTGATCCAAAATATACCAGCATCCTCTGTCCAGAGGAGTTTATCTTTTGAAAAGATATCATCATAGCTTCAGCTAGCTAAAGATAAGAATGTCAAGAGACTCAGAAAAAGATGAATATCTTTTGAAATGATCATAGCAGCAATGTTTCTCCAAGCTACATTGAACTTTCTTGGCAATGCAGACATTAAAAGGTAGCCTAGGGTTGGACCAACACACTTATATCCCTCCAGCTGTGCCCCATATCTGCCGCTTCCAGATAACCTCCTATCCGCCCTGAGACATAGGCTGATCACACATCATTTCCTGTCTTGATCTGAGAACTTTGGCAGAGGATTGGAGAGGATGTTTTATGTATCCTCAGGCATTCAAGTAACTAGCTGTAGCCCAAAGCTTGGAGTTGGGGGAAACTTGTCCAAATGCCTGACCTAAAAGGGCCATGTCTTCACTTCTTTTCTAATTAGGATAATTAACCTCCCCTGCTCGTTCATTCTAATCCAATCCAAAAAGCTCAAATTAAAATAGCACAGGGGAATGTCAGGCTCTAGGGACAGGAAACAATTTACAAGCCTTTCATCTTCACGCAGCCATCATCAAGGAAGCAAGAATAAAGTTGTCATAGCAACTTCATCCTTGAAACAACCTTAGGGTACCTTGAAGGTCACTTTCCAAATTTCCATAAATGTAAATGCCCCACCAGCTTTTAAATTTCACATGGCTCCATCATGCTTGCTAACTAAATTAGACCTGGGGGTAGGTGAAGGGGGATGCTAATAAGAGACAGTATTTCTTTTATATTGCCACATGAGTTTTGTAGTTGGGTCAAGGAAAACAAAAACTGGATGGCATTGAGTTGGTAGGGTTTTATATAAGTTCTACATATTTGTTTTGTCAATAACCCATGGAGGCAAAAGTTCAGGAATATTTCAAAAACTGGAATTCAACAACAGTTTAAGTAGAACGGAAACACAGTGGAAGGGTTGTGATACAGTAGTTCTTCAAGTGGCTTTACTTGCCTACTTCTCCCCTCTAAGCAGGCTTGAGAGGTTCCAGTCAGGTGTCTATAGCCTCTATGAGTAATACCGTCTAGATTGTACTGTTTTTCCCCCTAACAGATTCCATCCAGGAGCTTCCTTATGTGCAGTCTCTTTCCCTGATATGGGAAGACAATATGCTTAATGATGCATTTTCCTACAAACTTTCATGAACCTCCATGACCGATGGGATGAGTGAGACAACGCTGTAATAGGTGAGAGCAGGATGCTCGCATGCACTGAGTACTGAAGAGTGACCGCCAGCACAGTAATGCTAGAATTATTCCTGGTCCACCTTGATTGGAACCTTGGAATAGCCCCAGTAGACAGGTACCCTGACTTCCTCTTCAAATTCCTTACATTTCTCAACATGTTAGTAAGAGGCTGCGGCCTAGACTGAGCACTTTAGTCATGCTCCAAACATTGCCAATTCATGCCCCAGTCTCCTCCTAACCCTACGTTGTTCATATTCCATCTATAATAGCCACTGCCTCTTGTGTTCACCCACTTATATCATCCATTGTTGTCAACCAGCCGAAATAGGGTGCACAATAGTTATGCAATAATGCTAAACCAACCCTTCTGTAGCTATGATGAGCTAATGAGTCACCCAAGGAACTTGTTAAAATGCACATTCTTGTTCATTAAGTCTAGGGTGAGAGGCAAGACTGAATTTCCAGCAATCAGCCTTGATGGTGCCAAAGTTGCTGATCTATGACTATCTTAGTTACTTTTCTCATTGCTGAGATAAAAAACCTGATGCTCAAAATTAAAAGGGGAAAGATTTATTTTGGCTTATAGTTGGTAGCAATTTCAGTCCATAGTTGACTGACTCTAAGGCAAGGTGGCATAGCACAGGGACATTGCAAGGGAGAAACAGTCCATGGTGGGAAGAAAGCATGCAGGAAGTAAAGTACCTAAATAAAAGCAGCACCAGCCCTCTTTCTTCCCCTTGTAATCTGTCCACTTATGCACCCTATGGCAGGTTCCCCTCATGCTCTTCACCATCACAAAACTGCATCTTGCCATCACACATCCTAGAAACCAGCCACCTCTGGAAAGCTCCATCTATGACTACATGAAGCTTGGGGGTGGCATTTACACAAAATCCATAACAATAACACATATTTGAAATTACAAAGATGCATCATTTTTAGGATCATTTAGGGCCTGTATAGTTAATGCTCATACAGGGGTTATATTTTAAGTAGAAAGAATATATACCCTCTTTCTGAATTAGTTAATCCCAGCTGAGATACTTGGAATAAGAGAGGGAGCCATGTTCATCTTTCTTTGCAGTACTGGGGATCGAACTCTGGCCCTTGGGCATCCAAGGTTGGTGCAGTACCACTTGAGCTAAATCCCCAGCCCCATATTCATCTTTCTTAGCAGCTAACAACAACCTTCTTTCCTACTGAGATAAGAGGATATTTTAGTGTATAGCAGAGCTAGGCAGAGGTGTGGCAGAGTGTACTTTGGAACAAACTATCTTTCTTGGGACCAAAGTTACTAGAATAAGCCTTCCCGACCTTTCTAAAGTCAATCATGTGGGCCAAACTCATTTTGCATCCACTCACTTCATTCATCGCATCCACTTTCGCAGAAGCTCTGGATGGCTGCTGCTACCATATCACTCATGCTGTGATCTGTACCCGTGCTTAAGACAACAGAAGCAGCTATATCATCTGAGAAATATAGCATGTACAGAGAAAAAACAATCCATCCAAGTGAGGGTAGCTACACTAGGCAGGTGCCAGTTTGAAGGTTTTAAGGAAATATGTCTGTGTACTAGTTCACTCCTCTGCAGGGAGCAGTACTTTCCTTAGAAAGAACCCAGATTGCAGTGCATCATTGCCATGCTGGGCAGAGCAAGCCTGTATATTCTCTGGGATACAAAGTATAAAACCGCTTGAGTTGTTAAAACAATTTTTTTGCAGAAATAGACTTCTTCTAAGGTGATTCCTTGATTTTTCTCATGAGTACTGTTGCCAATTATGTTCTTTGCTCAAAATACCTAATGCACCTTAAAGAACATTTATATTATTAACTATTTATTTGTAGTTGACGGCACTCTATGTGTTTATCTTCTACAACATGCTCCTATGCAATACATAGACATTGTGGAATGGTTAAAGATGGCCAACTTAATGAATATGTTGCTCACTTAGTTGTCATTTTCACAGTGATAGCATAAAACATCCACTGTCCTTATAAAATTGAAGAATACATTATTACTGTGATCACCTAGCTGTACAATAATCTCTTTTAAATTTATTTCCCCAATTTAACTGTAACTATGCATCCTGCAACCAACCACATCCCACCTATTTTTCCCTCTAGCCACCCCAGCTTTGGTTCCCACCATTCTGTTCTCTAATTCCATGAGATCAAAACTTTTAAGACTCTATATATGAGAGAGATAGTATGGCATTTGTCTTTCTGCACCTGGCTCATTTTACTTAAGATAGTGTCCTCTAGGTTCAGTTCAGGCTGTTGCAAATGACAGGACACTCCCTTACATTGATATTTGCCAAGTTAAACACTACAGATGGAAAAGTTCCTCTAAGAAGATTCCAGAGCATTATGATTATGTGGATTCAATCCAAAATATAAACATGTTTTATGGCCTAAGGGAGTTGTCAAACAGTGTTTTAAAACACACTGGAAAATTTAAAACAGCTTTAAAAGTAGGCCAACTTGAGGACCCAGAACGGCCCCCCACCTACGCTTCTCAGCGGCTGCATGGAAGCAAGTCTTGCTGGACTGGCTCATTGCTGGCTCTGGGAAGACCTCCAAGATACAGAGATTTTTCATTAATCATTTCCCTCGTACCCTCGGAGTCTGTAGGAACTTAACCACTTTGTTAGGTTCTCTTCCTGAGCACTTTGCCAGAATGAGCACAAAAGCTTTTGGGGCATGGCTGACTAGTCCCTTCGTTAACGCAATCATCGTGAGGACTTGCTACATGATTCCTAATTGCGTTCATTTTATTCAGATAAATTCATAAACAGTACACTTACCCAGCAGTCCATCAAGAGAGTTGGCAAGTTAATTTTAAATGACTCAGGTTACTCCTTCTATAAATGCCTCAGATTCTAATTTTGTGAAGCACTCCTAAATTCAGTAATAGCTATGTGGTTGTTTATCCTTTGCAAATAGTTGTCCCAGCTTGAAGATCTTCAGATTAAATGAAGCCAGAGTCATCACACTGATGGTAGCGATGGCCAGTAAGCTTCCCTCTGGTCCATGGGGCTAGACCTTTTCTTCTATCTCTGCCACCAGTAGCCTTAGACCAGCTGGAGGCAAAGGATGTTGTGCCAAATGATAAGCTGGAACGCTAACTTGTAACCATGAGGGAAAGTGAACAGAAACATTTTAAAAGGTATTCTATCTGTACCCTTTTGCATTATCGTTCCTTTCTCCTTTTCTAAAAGAAAATTGAACTCTCCTGAACCAGTCTATAAATTCTGTCTGATGGCAACTATCTACACAATTCTCAGGAGCACTTATAAATAGAATGACATTTTACATACGATAAAACTGAGTTCCGCAGGGGAAGAGGAACAACCACAAATGTATTGAATTCAATGAGTTCCCCAGTACGCTCTTAGAAGGTAAATCCTAGATTGCAAATAAAACATGTATAATAGCTGCTCTGAACGACATCCTGTAAACAAAGAAAAATGTTTTAAAAATCTTAAGAATGAGCATGGCTATCATATAACCAGAAGAAAGAGAAAGTTAGAACAGGCCTTAATGAGTAGCTTGAGTGGAACCAGAGAGACTGTTGCTGCAGCTCTAACACATACCAATAATCTCTGCAAAATAACTGATGGGACTAGGAATGTAAACAAAGGGGCAGACATATCAAAGATGCAGTAATTTTACTTCACACATGCTTAGAGCAGTAAAAGACCCAGGTTAATGCTCAGATTTTATAACTAGGAATTTTGAAAGAAATAGGGAAGTCAAAAGAAATAGCTGCTTTGGAAGCAGAGGAGCTTCTGAGACAGTGTGAAAAATAAATAAAGACACAAAGATAAAACCCACCCAGACTAATAACTCTGGCTCAGTTCTAAAAGTGGTGATAAACTCATGGGAGAGATGCCATTATGTGGAGAACCCTGGCTATGCTTCTCTTAAACACTTGTCCAGCTGACTGCGTGGTGTGTGTCCTGGTAGACCCAGGGGCATTTTAAGGGAGTTAAACCACTGTGTTCTACAGCCCTGTCTGCCATGAAGGAACACAGTGAAAGGTGCATGATCCTCTTTCTTGGGCAATTGCATGTGTGAGGATGAGGTTCAGTCACTGATGCGTAAAAAGGAGAAGAGTGTGACCTGATTGTATATTCCATCTCCCAAACTGACTAGTTATATACTTTTACTATCAGTGAACTGGGAATATCTACTATGTAGGGTTGTTGGGAGGGTTAAATGTGATATTAAGTACCACAGAAGACAGTGCAATGTATATATTCAATAAATGTTAGTTTCCAACCCTACCCCAACATTGGAAATGAAAGGAAAAGCATTTTAGTTCAAAATCTGAGAAACAAGATTGAAAAATTTAAATATCATGATACAAAAAAATAAGTCTCATCAGAACAATGATTTTAAACTTGACATTGAATTCTAACCCCTTAGAGATGGTGGTCACCTTCTATAGCCCAAGGTTCTCAGTCTAACAGAGGATAGATGAGAACTCAGAATCCCATTTCTTACTATATCAGTCAGGTGATCCATTCACTAATAAGTACTTTGAGTTGTGTCCTAATGAATGAGCACTTTATGGAATGGAAGTGAGACTTTTCTAGGTGTAGAGAACAGCCAGAGGAAATCACTAGAGATTATAGATGCTAAAGAATGTTGTATCCTGCAGAAGAATTTGTACAATTAAGAAAAATGAGTCAAACTCTGGGCCCCAAGATCCACATAGAACACAGTGAGACCAAATAGCAAATGGGTGTCTTGGCTAGATTTGAGAAGAAAACTACAATTATGTGCAAAACTTGCTGGGTGGCTCTCTGGCTACTCCATGCAAAAGTATTAAAGAAAAGAAGAATGATCCCCTTAAGGAAGTTGCTGAAATCTCATAGGGAAAGCTGCAAGGGGTATATCTGTTGTGACATTTCTGTTGAACTTAAACTTGGATCCTGTATCAAAGGGAAACTTTATTCAGAAAACATAGCAGATTACATTCTCTCAAACAATCTAGAAGTATTTCTTTTTCACTGCAGCCATGCCAGCATTTGTTGTTGCTAGTATTATTTCTCAATGATTACCATTCTTTCTGGTATAAGATGGAATCTTAGCATTATTTTAATTTTAATTTCTCTAATGATCAGGGATGTTGAGTTTTTTTCATATATCCATTGGACATTTGAATTTCTTCCTCTGAGAAATATTTGTTCATTTTATTTGCCCAATTCTTTTTTTAATCTTTATTGGTACATTGTATATACACATCATGATCACACTCAATATTGAGAATTGTACCAGTATATGACACGATTTAATTCTCATTTTTTCCCATTCCCCTGCCCACCCCACAACTCCACACCCCCTATATACATAAGCTTGTTTCGTTTTTTCATTACCGTCACATTTTTCTTTCCCCTCGTTACTCACCCTCCACCTAATTTCCCTTTGAATATTTTACATATCACACATATGGATACATCATACTTTCTAGACCTCATTTACATGTTCAGTTTCTCATATCAGAGAAAAGATACAATATTTACACATCTGTGACTTATTTATTTCACTTATGAGTATGTCCTGAAAGTAGGTCCATATTTTCTAATTTGATCTTTTGTCATAGGTAGTCAAATTTGGGGGGTTTTTAGACTTTCTAGATATTAATCATTTGCCTTTGAAAAAATAATTTCCCAATTCCTTAGTTTGACTCTTCTAATTGATTCTTTTTCTGTGCTGAAAATTTTATTTTTTATTTTTTTGTGTGTGTGCTGAAACTTTTTAATTTGATGTAATCCCATTTGTTGATTCTTGCTGTTATTTTTTGTTCAATTGCAATTCTGTTTAAGAAGGCTTTTACTACACATGTGGTTTCAAGAGTTTTACATATTTTATCTTCAAATAGGTTCAATGTTTCTGTTTTAATGTTCATAGCTTTGATTCATTTTGATTTTACATGGTGGGAACACAGTGAGACATATGGGTTCAGATTCAAACTTCTGCAAACAGCCAGATTTCTCAGCACCCTTTGTTGAACAGGCTGTTTTTCTTCTAACATGTGATTTTTGGCTCCTTTGTCAAAGATCAAATAGCTAAATGTGTCTAGGGATGTTTCTGTGTCCTCTATTCTGTTCCATTGATCCACATGTCAGTTTTTGTTCCAGTACCATATCATTTTTTATTATTGTTGCTTTGTAGTATAGCTCGAAGTCAGGTAACATGATGCCTTCTGTTTTTCTTGTTGCCCAAGACTGATTTTGCTATTCTAGGCCTCTTCTAGTGGAATTTTGCTATTGTTTTCTCTGGGTTTATAGAGTATGTTGTCAGTATTGTGATTGAGACTGTACTGAATATACATAAGAGTTTTGGATGTGCGGCCATTTTGACATTGGTTTCCCTATCTAGAAGCAACCATTATGGAAATCATTATGGAAATTCCTCAAAGAACTAAAATTAGAAAGTTCATATGACCCAGCTATCCTCCTTCTAGTATTGTCATACTATAATGCCACATGCATACCAATGTTTGTAACAGCCAAAGCATAATAGCTAAATGCTGGAAGCAGTCTGTATACCCACCTACAGATGATTAGATAAAGAAAATGTTGTATCTATACATAATGGAATACTACTTGGCAATAAAGAAGGATGGACTTGAGACATTTGTAGGAAAAAATGTGTGCACCTAGAAAATATAATTTTGAGTGAAATAAATCAGATGCATAAGCTTAAATTCCATATACTGTTTCTCATTTGATTAAGCCAAAATATAAAGAGCTCAATAAAGGATGGATAGAGACAATGAGCTAGATCTCTCAAATAAGAAGGGATCCAAAAGAACATGGGTAAAATAAGAATGAAGGGGAAGGGGAAATAAGAATAAAGATATACCATTAAAGGAACCTAATTATGTCAATGAAAGTAAACATTATGTGTTACAAACATGAGATCAGACTAATAATATCAACAAGAACAAAAATGGGGAAAGGATATCAGGAGAAGGGAGAGAGGCAGAAGGGTGGGGAAAGAGGATTTAAAAGAAAATAATCAAGCTGTATTAGGTACATGTACCCACTCCTCTGGATGTCTGTAAATGAAAATATGTACTAATAAAGAAGAAAAGACGGCATAAACATCATTTTGTATTAATATCAAAAGTTAAAACAAGGGCCGGAGATTTAGCTCAGTGGTTCCAGTGCCTGCCTGGCAAGCACAAGGCCCTGAGTTCGATCCCGGTAACTACGTAGAATGCTGGGTGTGGTGACTCCGTCCACCAGCAATCAATACCACATACCACAGTGCCGGGAATGGTGGTTCATGCCTGTCATCCCAGCACTCGGGAGGCAGAGGCAGGAGGATTGCTGAGTTCAAGGCTTGCCTGGGCCTGAACTACAAAGTGAGACCCTGTCTCAAAAAAAAAAAAAAAGTTAAAACACGGCAAAGAATGTGGTTATTGCCAAGTTTAGGATTTGTCCTTGAGTAAACTATTTCCCCTCTCTAGGCTTCATTTCTCATTTGTACAAAGATATGATTGGGGTCAACCCTAGTCCTTGTTCTCATACTGGGGAGTTCTGAGACATGGAAGAACTATAGCTCTTTAGCCATCCTGCCTTCTCTGCAGCTCACGCAAGATTCAACTGTTTTTGTTTTTGTTTTTGTTTTCTG
>PVIC010009529.1:15611-45498 GCA_004025085.1 Thryonomys swinderianus
TATCGGATTGTTTAACATTTTTATATCCTCTTCATTCAGCTTTGGAAGTTCATATGAGTCTAGGAATCTATCCATTTCTTCTAGATTTTCCATCTTCTTGGAATATAGATTTTCAAAATATGTGTTTATGATCCTTTGGACTTCTTCTGGGTCTGTACTGATTTCCCCATTTTCATTCCTTATAGCATGGATTTGAGCCCTTTCCTTCCTTTGTTTGATAAGGTTGGCTAAGGGTCTGTTGATCTTATTTATCCTTTCAAAGAACCAGCTCTTTGATTCATTGATTCTTTGTATTGTTCTCTTTGTCTCCACTGCGTTAATTTCTGCTCTGATCCTTATAATTTCCTCTCTAGTATGTGCTTTGGGTTTGTTTTCTGATTCTCAAGACTTGAACAAAATGAATTTTTAGCCTACAGCAGTCCTCCATACCCCTAAATATACTCTCTTATTCTCATTTGAAAGAAAACAGATAACCAAGTGAGGTGATCTTAGGAATACTTATCTTGTGAGTTTCCCACAGCCCACTTTAAGCAGTTCCCAAATAGGCTTTAGACCATTGTATTAAGCCAATGGGGAACATTTTTTTTCCCTCAGGAAAAAAGCTTGCTCCTTCTTTTCCTTAGGCCTTATATCTTTGGCTCCTCCATATATTCTAGGCAAGTTTGCCCATAATATTGCCTTCAACAGCTCTCAAATAATATTAGGATCAAGAAGTCTCAGCACTCTCGGCAGGAACAGCAGGCAAAATAAGCCACTGTCCTCTGTAATCAGATCCAGAACCCTTTCATCTTTAGTGTAAATTCACCTCACTTTTTTCCCTTCTTGCTGTTAGACATCATCCATCCCTCACTCAAATGCTCAGAAATGCTACAAGATTCTTCTTCCCTTGTAAAAACTGAGGACACTGAAGTGTATTCCCAAGTAAATAAAAATTATTTTAGGGATGGGGCCAGAGATTTAGCTCAGTGGTTCCTCTGCCTGCCTCACAAGTGCAAGGTCCTGAGTTCGATCCTGGTAACCACATGCAGTGCTGGGCATGGTGGCTCACGCCTGTAATCCCACCACTTGGGAGTCAGAGACAGAAGAATTGCTGAGTTTGAGGCTTGCCTGGGCTACATAGTGAGCTCAGGGCCAGCCTGAACTACAAAGAGAGACCCCGTCTCAATAAACAAACAAACAAACAAACAAACAAACAAATAAATAAATAAATAAATAAATAAATAAATAAAATTTAGGGAAAGGAACACAAGTGCATAGTCTTTAAGTTCAAATTCTACCTACACAGTTCACTACCCTACTGCATGGCATAGGTCTCAATGTGAACTTCCACAAACAGAGGAAGATCAAGGTGTGAATCCTCAGTGTAAGTTATACCCATTTTGGACAACCTCATCAAAGTTCACTTTGTACTGAAGAAAAGTAAAAAATCATCTCAGCTGTAGTCACTAGGCTTCATTTGGAATAAACTAGACCTAGAAGGAACATGACTGAGCCTGACTGTTAACAGTCCTTCTAACCTGCAGCAGGGCCCTTTTTTAGTACACAGCTTTCCCTCTACTGTAATCCAACTAGAAATGGCTACTATATTCTCCAGTTGAGTTCTGTGGTCAGTTTTCTACCTCAGGGGCCCATAACATACCTCTAACACGCAGCTCACTGACCATTTGCTGAGTGAAGAGATTCAGTCATAAGATCAGTACTGTTGGAAATTACTGGTTTTAAGAGCATTAAGAATCTAAGTGAGGAAATATTTAAAAACAACACCTCAAGTGTTCAAACAATCCACAGAGCATCTTTGAGATAGCTATTGCCCTCTGGGAGTTCGCATTACAGACAATCCCAGGATAGTTGTCTAAATACGGAACAGAAATAGAAATCAATTGTGAGCAAGCATTGAAGTAACCCCTTCAAATCTTGATTGCTGTGTTTTAATTTTTTTAATATCAGACCTTGTGTAGTTGAGGATAAGAGGCTTGCCTATTCTGCTTTCCCAAGACATTTAACACATCCACTCCAGATGGTCTTCTAAATTTCCTTTCAGCTGAAAGTGCAAAGCAAGTTTACTTTCACTCAACAAAACTGACATATCTACTTGGGCATATTTTCTCAGCTTATGGTGAGGAGAATGGAACCACATAATTCACCAGCAGGGAGAGAAAAGTCTACAATGAAGAACAGCATGAAAGGGAACAATGGAAAAGCCATGATCACATGCACTGCCAACTTCAGGGCCAACCTTAAACTTGATAAGTAGCAGTGGTCTCCTCAAGCGAGATACTGAGGTAGTGGGAAAACCTCAGTTTGCCAAACAATAACCTGTCACGGTTGTCTACAATTTCTTCATTAGCATTTGCTTCATTAAGTCTTTGATTCTAACTTTTAAAACATAAATCCTTCACAGAATTAAAACTATTACCCGTGATAGTCTACGACAAGGAACTTGATTTGAATTGAAAGAGTATTTGTATTAGGAAAAGGGAAACAAAACTGGGAGACCAGAAGCAACTTCTGTGCACTTCTTCCACAAATTAGCTAAGAATATATCTTAATAATGCCACTGAAAGGAAGACAAGATTTGTAGAGGGTCAGCTCTTAATTAGAGAAAAACCTAAACAAACACAATTATAAGGGATGAAGTTCTCAGAGAAATCTTAATTTGCCATAAGTAAATTGGGCTGGGTGTGGGTGACTATTTGTTTTTATCCTCTTCCATAATATTCACAGATTGACATCCATATGCAAACACAGAGAGGTTTCTGATCTTCCCATTTCAAACCCCTCACATGCAGAACGCTTCCTGCATTAGCATCTCAAATTTAGACAATCACTACATAGATTTTGATGGAAACCAAGTGTTTAAATCAAGTTAAAACAAAAACAAGCAATAACAAAACAACAAAATGTGGCTTCAAATGTGCTATGGAAATCTTTCCATGAGCTATTTATAAAGGAAAGTACATGTTGTAATATGAATAATTATACCCTGAAGTACTTGCTCCTAGTTTATATTTTTTATGTATCAGTTTTCTTAGGTATGTCATAAAACATAAGACAAAAGAACCAATCTGGGCTCACCAGCTCTCTCATCTGCCTCTGTTGTTCCACTTTTCACTTCTGTCTCAAAAACCACCTTTAATGAAAGCAAAATAAAAGGTAGGTAATAGGAAACAGAGAAAAAACACAAGAGAACTGAGGTGTGTTGAGTCCATGTACCGTATTCTCAGGATGAATGTAAATCAGGTACTGAAAACATGTACTAATAAACGTAAAATGTTAAAAACACCTTCATACTCCATATCTGACTTTATCGTGCCCTTTTTTTGCCACAATATGTAAGAGAAATGTATTTCAAGTCCAGAGAGACCAAAGAAGTTGCAAGAATTACAAAGTAGTTCATTGAAGATTTGAGTTTAAATTCTGGGTTAAGCACTAGAATGAGAATAGAAGAGCACATTTCATTTACGTTTCAATCATCAAATATACTGCCAACATTAAATAAGGTGAGGGAATATATATATATATATATATATGACACATTATATCAATATATAATGACTCATCAATAACAGACATTACCATCACTAGAAATGTGGACAACAGAAATAGTCAAAACTCAAAGAGTAAAATTAGGGAAAAATATAAAACATCAATACTTCTTTCAGCTGAATTCATCTGGGAAAAACAGCAGGATGGATGCTGGCCTCTGGGCATCTGTCCTACCCCTGACCTCTCACTTGACTCACTCATGCAATATCGACAAGGTACCAGCTGTTTGTTTGTTAACTACTATAAGGTCATAAAGCACATCACCAATTTTCAGTAATCATCCAGATGCCTAGACCCCAAAGCACTGGTCAACGTCCCCTTTTCCTTTCCTTCTGAACTCACCAGGATTAAGGTCACTACTAAATTGCATCTATGTTAGATGGATGTTAACACATTAAATTATTTACCATTCTTTCTTCAATTTTTATTTTATTGTAAGTGCATATTTGCAATACATGATAATTACAATCCTCATGGGGAACTGGTTCACATACATGATGTATCTTAATTCTGTTTTCAGCTCCTTCCCCTCTCCACCTCCCTCTATAACATGGTCCCCTTCCCATGTGAAGATGATCTGGCTCCCTATTGCCTATTATTTATCTTTAATTTTGCTCTTTATTTATATTTCTCATATAAGAAAAACCATGTGATATTTAAATAGATGTTTCTGATTTATTTCACTTAACATTATGGTGTCAGGGTGTATCCATTGTCCTACAAATGACCCAAGTCTATTCTCCTTTGTGCCAGAGTACTAATCTGTTGTGTATAAATACCACATTTTCTTTACCCATTAATCTTCTGATTGACATATCAGGCATTTGAAAGATTTCACTTTTATGAATAGTTTTGATATAAACATGGGTAAGTATGTGTTACTATAATATGATGTCTGTAACTCTTTGAGGAATATACTTACAAAGGGTATAGCTGGATGGGATGGAATTGTTGGTTTTAGTTTTCTGAGAAATCTCCATACTGGTTTCCATAGTGGTTGTACCACTTTACAGTCCCACCAACAATATAGGAGGGTTGCTTTTCCAACACAGCTTCACCATCCTTTGCTAATACTTCATATCTTGATGATGGCTGTTATTATTGGAAAAAAGGAATGTCAGTGTTACTTCAATTTGCATTTCTCTGATGGCCAGAGATATTGAATATTTTTTCATGTATTTATTGGTCATTTGTACCTCTTATTCTGAGATGTATCTATTCATCTCCGTCACCAATTTTTTATTGGGTCTTTTCTTTTGAGAGCCTAATTTTTTAGTTCTTTAGATAGTCTAGATATTAGTCATTCTAATACCTGTGTCTGGAAAAAGGTAAAGTGTTGAGAGAATAGAGCATAGGAGTTTGAATGTAAAAAGGAAAAAGAAAGAGGTAGAAATGGTGGTGATTGACCTACTTGGAGTATGAAATAGATAGGGGATATCAGGATCTCTCATGTGGCATAAAAAAGATGAAAAGGTACATGAAGAAATAAGCTCTGTCTGCTTCAGAAAGACACCAAAGTTTATATTGACACAAGACCTATTAAATAGACTGGACAGCATGATGTCTTGAGCACTGAGTTGGAGGTCACATGATTTTCTTACAGGCCCAGGATAAGAGTGAAACACGTGAGGTTGCACTTGAAAAAATGCTTCCTTAGCTGGGGGGTTAGCTCAAGTGGTATGGCACCAACCTTGGACGCACAAGGGCCCAAGTTTGATCCCCGGTACCACAAAAAAAAGCTTTCTTAAATGTTCTAAATTCTTCATCTACCTCATCCTCACTCTAGATTTGTTTGCTTAGATACGAGGCTAGTTTATGACTCTAAAAGACCTATCTGACCATGGGTAAGTCATTCTCTCTCTAACCACTTCTTTCCTAACCAGACCTGCTCCACCTTTATTTGTGTTAGATGATGAGCTTCTGTAGAAATTTCTCTTGAAGCAGGAGTTGCACAGTTTTAGCATGGAAACAAAGCTTATGTATACAAGGGGTGGAAGCTTATAAGGAGGGCAGGGAAACAGGAAAAAATGAGAATCGAGATGTGTCACATATAGGTACAAGTTCTTAATGCAGAATGTAATATATATATATATATATATATATATATATATATATGGTCATTATATATATAAAGTATACTAATAAAATCAATTAAGAAAGTAATTTTTTTAAAAGTAAATTTTTAAAAACTTGTACCCTATGTGGCAGGGATTTAGCTGAATGGTGTTGCTGCGTGCCTTGCACGCACAAGGTCCTGAGTTTGATCCCTGGTACTACACACACAAAAATATTCCCTAAGAACCGTACCCTACTTCTTCATAGTCATCTGTGAGAGCCCTTGTAAACTGTAATTGTGGGACTATGAAAATGGTAGGCCATAAGAGTTTTCATGGGCCAGCTTGAAATTCTCTTTTTTCAACCTGAAAACATTGAAAAGGCAGTGTTTAGCACAGGCCACCAGGTAAATATTAAACTACTCTCCTAATATAGATCAACTTTTCTCTCTAAAGCATTTTTAGAGGGACAGTCACCCTTTAGGGCCTTGTGGCGGACCTTCTGAGAATCCGTGGCAGGCACAAATTGCTATAAATGTTACCACTCTTGGGAAGTCAATCAATAACAGTGATCCATCATTTGGGAAACTGTACAGACCATGACAGAAATACAAACAGGGAAACTGAAAGACCTGGTACAGGTTAGTGAGCAACAGATGGCGATGGCCCACACTGGGAGCTGAGAAGTACAAAGAAGAAAATTATTTTCAATTATGTTTTTTAGGACTTCTCTTTTTCTGTTTTCTGATCAAAGAGTAAATTTGTTCATCAAAGAGGGGGCCTAATTTTACTTGCACATTGAAAACGCTCTTAGCCTTTTTCCCATTGTAAGAATGATTTTGAAGATTGTGGATTTTAGAGCATTTTGGTATCTGTTCCCATCCTTCTCATGAGATCAGCCTAGTGGTCACTCATTGAATGACCTGAGAGCAGGTTCTGAAATGGGGGTTTGCATGAGGGAAGTCAATTAGAGAATATACTTATTATCAACACTGGTGAAGGGAAGAGAAGGATGCAGGTCTGGCCAGAAGGACGAAACTCCCAGCGGCATAGTCATAATCAGCCTTCAGCCTTATCATCCAAGGACCTGTGAAGCTGGAATGGCTCTTTACCATCATTCTCTTTTTTTGAATTGAATTCTTTACTGGTACATTTTATATACAGCTCACAATCACACACAACATTGGGGAATTTGTGCCAGTATATGACATGAGTTAATTCTCATTATTACCCATATCCCTACCCACCCACAACCCCCACCCCCTATATACATGTGCTTTCTTTTTCTTTCCAAATCATATTTATTCTTTCCCCTCATTACTTTCCCCTACCACATTTCCTTTGCATATTTCCTATTTCACAAAATCTGTCATACATTCTAGAACTCATTTACATCTACAGGTTCTCATACCAGAGAAGCGAAACGGTATTTACTTATCTGGGATCTATTTATTTCACTAACATTCTCTTGGGAGGAAAGAGGACTGTGGCTTGATATTCTTCTGTCCACAGAAGAAGTTGAGTACACGCTGTCCTGGAAAGGAAGCATGGCTTTAAGCCAGGCAGCTTTCTCCCACCAACACCTTTCCAAGCAGGTGAAGAAATAAAGCCTGTGTTGCTGAAGTGTGCAGGAGGGTACTTGCTATTCTTCCCTTTACTGAGATGGTCTACTTGTTTGCCAAAGGTAGCTCAACAACCAGCCCAAGAGAATTAGACTGACCATAGCAGCAACCCAGTTCTTTATCTGAAGTTACCTTGCCATTCCTATATTGTCATACTCTTATGTTATCTTGGCTGACTACAGATAAAAACAGCTTTTACCCAGTAACCTATATGGTAACTCCATTCTAAACTGAGAAAAAGATGAACACCAGTAATCTAAAGTCAGAAGGAGAGAATTTGATGCTCAATTAAAAGAAACTTTCAATGTTGCAAATATGGGTATATTAAAGCTCACCCAGAGTGGATGACAATTCTGAACCTGCTAAAACAGCAAGCTTATTTTTACAATGCCAGGCTTTGTTACAAGCATAACCTACTACTGTTATTTCATTTCTTTTCTTTTTGTCCCACAAGTCCCTATTTACTCTCTGTTCAACTGCAGCATGAAAAAGTCCAACTATAATAAATTAGTTATGAAAACAAATAAAAGCTCTGCTTAGATTGCTCACTGACATGTATTAAACTGAGTGACCATTTCCCCCGGGGCTCTGGAATGTACCAGCCACAAGCTCAAGCAGACACAGAGAAACTGCACGGTAAAAGACATTGCAATAGTAAGCCACAGTTCTGACTCACTCAGAAAATATGAGCAAATCTCAACTCAGCAGGCCCTAGACATACAGTCATTAAAAAAATCAGTGTGCTTTGTCTACTTAATTTTTGAACCAGTCATACATTCAAAGGGTTCAAAGAGTAAAAATGTACAAAGACCTATAAAGTCACTGCTTACCCAGCGGGTCTGCAGTTGTGGCAGGAGGCAGCACATAGAGGAGTGCTCGTGGTCTTACTTGTCTTCCAGGAACTTACGCTCTGCAAGGACGGCACTAGTCGTACTTTTTAATCTTTATTGTCTTTGTGCTTACAGAAAATACACCTGCTTTTTGTAAATATTTAAACATTATATAAACAAATGACAGTGGAAATAAGATGTTCTTGGTAATTCTGTACCTCAGAGTTAATTCTGCCAATTCTTTCATATTTTTATATACATATACAAGTATATGTAATTTTATTCAGAATATGAAATTACAACAGAAATGCTCATTTGCACTCATTTTTCTACTCTTACATATTACACAATAAGTTATATAATTAAGAAACTCCTTATTAGTATATAAACATTAAGCTCTCTTTCTAAAAAGTACCCAGAATGTATTTACCCAGCTTTATTTTGCATTTCAAAATGTATGTGATATGGTTCTTTAACAGATTTCTCCATTGCTTGTAAGTAATTACCCCTGAGTTTAAATATACTCATCTCTAGACAGATTAGTGAGAAGTTAATAACAGGATGTTCATGAAGGGTCCAGGAATGTCTACAGGTAGCAAAAAGTCGACCTGGTAAAGGAACAGGCATGTACAGTCACCTTGACCAGGTAGCAGTGAAAGCAGTGAATAAATAGGTGGAAAGACCATTTTACAGACTTCAAAGAACATGAAAATAGGGAAGAAGTAGAAAGTGGAATGGGGCGAGGCTGTAGAATAAAGACAGAAAAATAAAAGCAGGCTCAAATAAAATGAATCTTGATACATGGGTCTGGAGTTACTATAGAGCAAAGATTTTATGCAGAAAATTGATGTGTTTTAGTTGAATCTGGGTTTGATACTAATTAACACTATTATTTTGGATTTATAAATAATAGCAATCTTACGCTGCTAAAATAATAGCTTACATCCAGCCCAGTAATAGTTCCATTGCCAACCACACTTGCAGGTCATATTACATTTAAATTATCAGGATCAATAAAATATTGACAGCTCTACATAGAAGATAGAATGGTAAGGAAATTTCTTATCATGTCATAAGAGTAACTGTTGAAGGACTGGGAGATCCTTAACCTAAAGAAAAGAGGTAATGGGAGTCAGGCTGAATCCCTTCAAACACTGCGAAGAATTGTCCCAAGGAAAAGGAATTAAAATGCTCCATGTCATTCCAAAAGGTGGACCAATGAGTAGGGATTATGATGATTTGAATTTTCACTCAACACATAAACAGCTGTATTTTGCTAAAGAGACTTCTGAAAAATGTGCTTTAAATATATCTAAGATTCCCTGTGTAATTTCACTTACTATTCAGTCAATACTTGCCTCATAAATAGTTCAGAAGTAAAATTCAATGGAAAACTCGCTGAATTTTCATAAATTCTTAATTACTAAGGTTCAAAATAATGAGGCCTTCTCGTACACTGTTTAAGAAAGATTCTCAAATGCTTTAATCTCTTTCTTCCTGTCTTTATTTCTTAATCTCATCCCTCAGCCTGCCATGTGCCCTCAACTCCCACTGACACAGAGAGCACATCAAAAACCCACATGAAAATGTAAATCTGAGAAATAAATATGCGTGGTTGGTTTTAAAAGAGTAAGAATTAACATTTAAAGCAATGGTAATTTACGCTGATCTGTAATTTTGAGCCGCTGTGCTGAAATTGTTCATTTGGAAAATACCAAGTGCTCGGGTCTCATTTGTGATCTCCCTGCATATACCCAGCACACAAAGGAGTTGTAATGACTGGCTGAGTCACTGCTGCCATCTCCCTGGAGCGTGCGCTCCAAATGTCAGCACCATTTTCTATGGTACAGTGAGGACTATGCCAAACTGTAGCCTGCTTACCCTACAGGACGAACGTGAGACAGCACAGAGTGCGGGATGTGTTCGAAGGACAGTACCACCTTCCCAATGCTCTGTTCCTCGGGTGGTCAAATTATAAAAATGAAGATCACTTTCTTAATTGAATTCTTTATTGGTACAATTTATATACATCTCACAATCACGTATAACATTGGGGAATTTGTACCAATATACGACACAAGTAAATTCTCATTTTTACCCATATCTCTACCCACCCACACTGCCCCACCCCCTATATACATGCTCTTTTATTTTCTTTCACAATCATATTTATTCCTTCCCCTCATTACATTCCCACACCAAATTTCCTTTGGAGATTTCCCATTCTACAAAAACTGTCATACTTTCTAGCGCTCATTTGCATCTACAGGTGCTCATATGAAGGAGAAGATCCGTTATTTGCCTATCTGTGATCAATTTATTTCACTTATTAGTGTATCCTCCAGATGTCTCCATTTGCATATAAATGAATCAATCTTGTCATTCTTTATGGCAGAATAATACGCCATTTTATTTAAACACACACACACACACACACACATCTTCTTTATCCACTCTCTAGTTGATGAGCATTTGGGTTGTTTCCAAGATGGAGCTATCACGAACTCAGCTGCTATGAATAAGGGTGTACATTTGTCTTTCCCATGTGGTTTTTTAAATTCTTTTGGGTATATTCCTAGCAGGGGGATAGCAGGGTCAAATGGGACCCCTAATCCTAGTTTTCTGAGAAATCTCCACAATGGTTGCACAAGTCTGCAATCCCACCAACAGTGGAGAAGGGTTTCCTTCTCCCCATAGCCTCGTCAGCATTTATTGTTGGTTGATTTTGTAATAGCAGCCATTCTTTGTGGAGTGAGATGAAATCTCAGTGTTGTTTTCATTTGCATCTCTCGAATGACCAGTGACGTTGAACATTTGTTCATATGCTTCTTGGCTGCTTTGACTTCTGCCTCTGAGAAGTGTCTGTTCATTTCAGATGCCCATTTTTGAATTGGGTCTTTAAACTTGGGGAGGCTGATCTGTTTGAGTTCTTTATATATTATAGATAATAGCCCTTTGTCTGATAAACAGTTAGTAAAGATTTTTTCCCATGTTGTTGGTTGTCTTTTAGCAGTGCCAGTGACTTCTTTGGCTGTGCAGAAGCTTTTCAGTAGGATGAGATCGCATTTGTTGATTCTTTCTGCTGGTTCTTGTGCTATAGAGGTTTTATTCATAGTCTCTGCCTAAGCCAATGTCTCCAAGAGTTTTGCCTAACCTGTTTTCCAGCAGGCTTATTGTTTCTGTTTTAATGTCTAAGTCTCGTATCCACTGTGAGTTTAGTTTTGTGCATGGTGAAAGAGATAGGTCTAGCTTTAGCTTTTGGCAGGTTAAAGCCCAATTTTTCCAGCAACATTTGTTAAAGAGGCTGTCTTTCCTCCATTGGGGATGTTTGGCTCCTTTGTCAAAGATAAGGTGGCTTAGTGTATCTGGAGTTGTTTCTGGGTCTTCTAATCTATCCCGCTGGTCCTTGGGTCTGTTACTTTGCTGGTACCATGCAATTTTTGTCACAGTGGCTTTATAGTAGAGTTTTAAGTTGGGGATTGTAATACCCCCTGCCATGTCGTGGTTGCTTAGAACTGCTTTTGCTATTCTAGGTTTCTTGTGGTTCCAGATGAATTTTTGTATTATTTTCTCTAGCTCTGTGAAGTATAGCGTTGGAATTTCAATTGGAATTGCATTGAATCTGTATAGGAGTTGTGAGAGTATAGCCATTTTGACAATGTTGGTTCTCCCTACCCAGGAACATAAAGATCATTTTGATTTTGTAAGTTGTTCTCATCGCCTACTCCCATTAGTCATCATCTGATTATAAATGAAAAACTATTTAAATTTATAGGAAGTTTGGAGATACTTTTGATAATAATTCAAAAAAAGTCTACCCTTGATGAAGTTATACTTAGATTATGGATTCATGTTACATTTATAACAAGTCTGTAGCAAAACTACAGGCATGATATGTATGATATTAGGTATATGACTACTCTAAAAAAAACCAGTACATAGAAGACCTCTGTGCTACACCTCAGGTTCGTACTTGAGATATACTGCTCACTCCAACTTTTCAAACTGTAACTCCAAATAGGTTACCTAAACTTCAAGTATTAAAACTTCTCTTGTTTTCCCTTTCAACATAGATCCAGAGTGTTATTTGTTAAAAGCTAGCTGATATAAGTTAACTAGAAAGAAACCAGGAATACTTGGCAAAGTTAGTAGAGAAAGGGAAAGAATTCATAGAGCCTTAATAAAGATTGAACTTTTTAACAATGCTTTGAAAAAGGGGTAAGCATTATATCTTTGTTAGACTGTCTTTTTTAGGTATCCATAGAGTTGTTTTGTTTGGGAGACATAATTTACCTTGTTGAGTAGTCATATCCAGGTAAGGATGAGCCATGATTTGTTTTACATTATATTTATTTGGTTGGTTGGTTGGTTGGTTGGTTGGTTGGTTGGTTGGTTGGTTGGTTGTTAGTTGGATAGTTTTTTGAGACAGGGGCTCACTATGTAGTTCAGGCTGGCTTTGAACTCATGGCTGTCCTGCCTCATCCTCCTGAGTGCTGGGATTATAGGCATGTACCACCATGCTTGGTGGGTTTCAATGAAGTTCTATCTTTATTAAACTTATTTCTAATTCAGAAGAATGCTCTTGGCATAAAAACATTTAAGTCGTATGATTCAGCTCTGACTCCCTGGGGTAGAGATTTGATATGCTCCTAGCCTTGTGCCCCCAACTTGTAAAATCTTCTTTTTTAAGACAAGATGGAGGTGTCAAGTGTCTAGAGGGTTAAGTCGTGAGTAAGCCTGCTTTCTCCAGTGGGTAAAGTTCAAAGGAATCCAGTGGACTGTGAATAGAAACTCAGTAGAATCTTTAACACCTACAGAAAAATTTTGAAAGAAAAAAAATTCACTGCAGCTGTTTTTTTCCTTCCTTTAGGATTTTCCATCCTACAAGCGATTATGGAAGCAGCAGTGCAAAACAACTGGCAAGTGACAGCAAGGTCTGTGGGAAACATAAAGGACGTCCAAGAGTTCAGGCGCATCATTGAAGAGATGGACAGAAGGCAAGAGAAGCGATACTTGATCGACTGCGAAGTGGAAAGGATTAACACAATTCTGGAACAGGTACATTTAGGATTTATTCTAGCCCCCAGCCAGTATGTTAAATCATCATCCTGAGGTAGTTCCCATATCTGCAAATAAATTAAGTAGCCAACACTCTACACATGCCAACAGTTTTGTACTCTCTAATCCTTTTCTCCTCCTCAATGACCACAGAAAAAGAAAGGAAGGAAGGGACTGTGAGAAGAGAAAAATGTCAAAAATTGTACACCATGATTAATCTGAAACCCTCTACAGTTTAATGCTATCTACCAGATAAACACACATTTCTGTTTAAAGGATAAGACAGGTGACTATGTCAAAAACACAGCAGTCCTCTTCCTTTCCAGTACTTTCTTCCCTTCAAGGGACAAGAAGGGGCAGATCAGGCAGGGGTAAAGGGTAAGTCTTCTGTTTCTCATTGCTGAAATGGGTACTATCCCCGATCCTTCCAGAAACTGCCAACCATTCCTGATGATGTGTGAGCAAACTGCAAAGACAGTAATTAACAAGTTTGGATTTTGTAAATTATTTTTGGAGAGGGAGAGACAAAGATATGGAGAAACAGAGAGAGTCAGAGAAAGAGAAAAAAGAGGGAGAGAATATATATGTTAAGATCTTTATAAACCGTAATATGGCATAAAAGAAAAATGTTTGGTTTGACAAATGTGAACAAGAAAAACAAAGAGTAGGATTTGAGGGGAAAATACAGTTCAGTGGGCCAAAAAGTATTCATTATTAGCTTGCATATTTAAATTTAAGACTAAAAAATATTCAAAGACTTTTCACCTTAAGCCAGATAGATACAGTATTTGATGTAGAGTCAAACTGAAATGTAGTGAAAGTTTATTATTTTCTACAGAAGTCTCAATTTCCCAGTTAATAACAAAGTGTCCATGCTGCCATAAACAAAACTGTAAGGGAAACATTTCCATTCTAATTCAATCCCAGTGTACCTGGGGGCCAAAACAGTTTCAGAATCAAAATTATAGTGAGAAGGCTTTGCCTGGGAGAGCTGCTTTATAGAAAATTCAATATTAATAATATCTCAGTTATGCTTCCATAAGAAGAGAATGCAAAAATAACAGGGAAGGAAAGGAAATGGGAAAAGGGGGAGGGAGGGAAGAAGGGAAGAGGCAAGAACAGAAGGATAGAGGAACTAGGGAAGGGAAGAAGGGAGGAAGGGCAGGAGTGGGGGGGAGGGGAGGGAAATCACTGACTCTCAATGGTTTAAATGCAAACCTAGTTCTGTTTGTAACAGCATCACTCCTAGTGAATCACAGCTCACAGAAAATCTAGAGGACTAGCCTCATTAAGCCAAGTTTCCCAACTAACATTCTCTTAGGCTACACAGATGATTCACCCTCCTCTGCCTCCCCGCCTCCAAAAAAACTGCTTTTGGTTTTCTTAGATCTTGGAAGTGAAGAATCAGGTCAGTGATGTTGGTGTATGTACTACATGCCCTCTAAAATTTTATACCAAAATAGCCTCTTAGTGGGTGACCTATTTAATAGCCCAAAGCACAGGAATATCCTTGTTTCTGTACTTTGTTTTCCTTCCTTTGTGTTACACTTGGATTTTTGAATACCTTATATTCTATTAAGTACTCGTGGTTTTATAAGAAATTACACTGCAATCTTGGATTTTTCAGCTGTATATATGACATAAAGTGGTGGGAAGTGCTGTGAATTCTGTATAGCTGTGAGGTCCTGACTTTATATATTTATGCTTCAATTTTCTCATCTACATAACAGAAGAAATAAAATTTGCTCTTCCTCACAGAGTTTGCATAACCCCTCTAAAAAAACATAAAGTGGTGACGGAGATTTAGCTCAGTGGTTCTAGTGCTTGCCTACCAAGCCCAAGGTCCCTGGTTCAATCCCCGGTAACCACATAGAGCAGTATGTCCACCAGCAATACACCCACCAGCAATCAGTACCACATGACACAATGCCAGGTAGAGTGGCTAATGCCTATAATCTCAGCATTCAGGAGGTAGAGGCAGGAGGATTGCTGAGTTTGAGGCTTCCCTGGGCTACATAGTGAGCTCAGGACCTTGTCTCAAAAAAAAAATCATAAAATGGCATAGGAAGAATGATTATTATTACTACGTACTTTCAAGACCATTAAACAGACATTATTCAAATATTCTCTCTTGTCATATCTTACTCTTCTATCTTCTTTTCTTCTCTATAGATACACACAGTATCCCTCAAAATACTTTCTATGTAATTTTATTCTTTTTTTAAATTTATAATAAAAGCCAGAGATTTAGCTCAGTGGTTCTGGCGCCTGCCTAGCAAGGGCAAGGTCCCTGGTTCGATCCCAGGTAACCACATACAATACCGGGCGTGGTGACTCACACCCACCAGTAATTAATACCACATTCCACAATGCGGGGCATGGTGACTCACACCTGTAATCCCACCATTCAGAAGGCAGAGGCAGGAGGATTGCTGAGTTCAAGGCTTGTCTGGGCTACACAGTAAGCTAAGAGTCAGCCTGAAATACGGTAAGACCCTGTCTCAAAAAAAAAAAAAAATAAAACTATCAACATGGTTGCTTTCTCTTCCATTGAAGGAACCCCTCCCAGGCCATAAGTTTTATGATCTAGAGTTCGGGTTTCCCTTGTTCACTGTTATAACACTATGTATTTGGCACAAGTAAATGGATGGGTGGGTGGGTAGATGTGGAGATGGATGGATGGATGGGTACTAAACCAGAACATTTCAGAAAGTTCTAATGAAATTGTGCTGCTTCCATAAAGGGGCCAAAAAAGTGACCGAAGCCACATGATATGGTTGTTAAAGCACATGTTTTCAATAGGTGAAAATAGTCGCCTTCTGGTTAAGCCTATTGATATCATGAATTTGTTGTAATTTATTTCCTATATAAAATAAATTAATTTAATTATTAAAAAAAACAGGCGGGATTTATGTTTGCCAAGTTCCTTTTGCTTTTTTTTTGTCTTTCCTTAATAGCATACCATGTTTAAACTAATAACTTTACATTATTTCTTTAGAGGAATTTTTTTTTATCTTTTTTTGGTACATTGTATATACACATCATGATCACACTCAATACTGAGAATTTGTACCAGTATATGACGATTTAATTCTCATTTTTTCCCATTCCCCTCTCCACCCACAACCTCCCTTAAATACATAAGCTTTGCTTCCCTCTCCTTATTACCATCAAATTTTTTCTTTACCCCTCCTCCACCACGTTTCCCTTTGAATATTTTCTATTTCACAATATCCATCATACATTCTAGAACCCATTAACATCTTCAATTTCTCATACCAGAGAACAGATACAATATTTACACATCTGCAACCTATTTATTTCACTTATGATTATGTCCTGAAGGTACATCCATTTGAGTATAAATGACTCAAACTCATCATTCTTTGAGGCAGAGTAATACTCCATTTTATAGGAAAACCACATCTTCTTTATCTAGTCTCCATTTGATGGACATTTGGGTTGTTTCCAACATTTAGCTATAACAAACTGAGCTGCTATGAACATGGGTGCACATATTAGAGGAAATTTTTTAAATAAGTTAAATGCTAAGATACTGATGTACCACATTTTTCACAGGTTTTTAAACATTATTTTGAGAAACTTTTAGTTCACAATACAGATTTTGGTGAGAATTGTAACACTTAAATCTCAGTTGATCAATATAAAGTCCTCCTGAGAGATATCCTCATTCTCCAAATATTTTCAACTTTATTTGAGGTTATTTGCATGGAAAGAAACCTCTATAGACCCTTATAAATGGTGCTTCATACCACTATCTGAGGAAAATAATCTGTTACATTTCTGTGAAGTTATTTTCAATAGATCCGATTTTGGCATGATCATATTGTATTTCATATTCAGTGGATGTTAATGAAAATATCTGTGTGGTGTAATTTTTCAGATATATGCAGGCCTTCAATATAATGTAATAAAGCATGATTTCCATATTTTGTGATATGTCATTTTCCCCAGTGAATATTCAACATTTTTAAAACAAATGAAAATCTTCTAACATTTCATCCAAAGCTCTTTTTTAAACTGAGCCCTTTATATAATGGTAGAAGAAAAGACTCAGCTACTATGATGTATGAGAGAGGAAATCCATATTTACAGCTATAAGAATTAATGTAGAAAAGGACAGGCCTAGAGATGAAGCCATAAGGGATCGTTGAGGCTCAGAGAACATTTAGAAGCTATGGAGCCTAAAGCCAAGAATTAAGAGCGCATTGTAAGTGTGTGTATACTAGCGTGAATGACCTTTTGATCTGACTCATTATGTCTTTCTTGTCAATGTATTATGCTTGTACAGACCTCTCTACCAGCTGCCTTAACTCAGTGACCAACCTAAACATTAACTTGTGAAAAACTTGCTTCTCAGATAGTTATCTGCTCATGATTGGATATATCCTGCCCCCAATAATATACACCTATGGACAATGTTGGTCTATTTGACAAGGCAGCAAAACAGAGAATTTCAGAGCATGGATTCTGGAACACGGATTGTCATTTACTGGTTGTGTGACCTGAGCCAAGCTACTTGGTTTCCTGTGCATCCATTTCCTTGTAGTAAAATTGGAATGGATAATGTACCTATATGAATTAATTCAGAAAATTCCAGATACATTGTGTTTGGGTAGTACTTTGATGCTAAAACAAAGTATTTGCACATAAATTATCTCATTTGAACATCACTGTGGGAGGCAGGTTAGGCAGAAGTATCTCTCCTGAATTTACAGGTAATCAGTTGAAGATCGCAGACAAGGAAATGCCTACACCAAATGTGCCTCTCTATTCAATCCTACCTACAGGCAGAGCAAAGATGAAACTCACTTTTGGACTCTTCATTCACTGCTTTTACCCCTACAGTGTGCAGCCTCCCTTCTTTTCTAAGTTACTCATTAAATAAATGTTCAATCAGTGCCAAACCTCAAATTTGGCCTGCTCATCAGGTTATATCTTAAAACAACTGCAGTGCAATTAGAGATGATCCAAAGAAGAGCAGCAAAAGCAAAATGATTAAAGCATTAGAAAATAGGGCCTGTGAGGAAAAGCTAAATGAGTTAAGGTTGTTTATCCTAGAGAAAGAGAGCCAAGAGGAGGTTTAATCATCATCCTCAAGTATAAAGAGGTTCCTAGCCAACTGTTCTGTGTACCTAAGGACAGTCCAGAGCACATGAGCCTAAGCGAACTAGAGACACAGTCCACACTAGGACCAATTCAGTATACTGGGGATAGGAAACGATAAAAAGGGAGAATCTCACCAGTTCAGGTCCTCTAAAGGTGAGGCCAGACCATATTAGTGAATATCAGATCTAGAAGAACTCTCAGATTATTTCAAATTCAAGAATATACCAAATTCCAGGTTAATGCTATGTGTTGCCAAGTAAAGATTCTTATAAAAGGTTTATTTTAGTAATAGGAACAAAAGTTTCACTGAAGGACTGGTTCTCAGACCCCACAGAAATACCAAAATTTGTGAATGCTCAAGTCCCCTTTACAAAGTGCACAGAATTTACCTACAACCTAGGCACATGCTCCTGATAGTTTAAATCATTTCTAGATTACTTGTAATATCTAATGCAATGTAAATGCTATGTAGATAGTTACTCTAGTGTATTTTAGAGAATAATGACAGAATAATGACTGCCTGTGTTTAGTAGATGCAGTTTTTAAAATATTTTTAATCTCTAGTTAATTTAATCCATAGATACAGAACTAGAAGATACAGAAGACCAACGATATATCCTAATTTGCCTATCCATTACATACCTAAAAGTTTGCCACCTTAAAGAGATTTAAATATCTCCTGTTCCAGCTTCATCGTGCTTGCATTTTCCATATATAACTCAAAGGTAAATCTCAGGGAAAACCCTTTGCCTAAATTATAGCATGTGCTGAATAGGACCCAAACTGATACATTCTAATATTTTACTGAGGGAAATTATAGAATGTATGGTTTCCCCGGGAGCTATTCCAGGCCAAAATTACCTCATCTAGCTCATATGGAAGACAGAACTTCTTACAACCAGAATCCTTAAACAGGTCAATCCCTTAGGTCCCTTTCACTTCAAGAACACTGGTTATAACTTCAAAGACAGCTGTTTTAAGAAACGAAACACTCGGGCCGAAGGGTTAGCTCAGTGGTTCCGGCCCCTGCCTCACAAGCGCAAGGTCCTGAGTTCGATCCCCGGTAACCACACACAATGCTGGGCGTGGAGACTCACGCCCACCAACAATCAACACCGCATACCACAATGCCGGACGTGGTGGCTCACGCCTGTAATTCCAGCACTCGGGAGGCAGAGACAGGAGGATTGCTGAGTTCGCGGCAGCTAGCCTGGGCACCCTAGTGAGCTCAGGGCCAGCCTGAACTACAAAGCAGGACCCTGTCTCAAAAAGCAAAAAAAAAAAGAAACACTCAAACCAATAAATCAAGTTTCTAAAGATAACTTAAGTGAGGTGGACAATATTAGGAAGCCTTTCAAATGTATAATATAATGCTATAACACTAAGGAAGTAGTGCTCAAGGCAAAATATTTCTAGCAGTCATCATTAGAGCACTGTTACCAATAACCAGACCTGGGAAAATGAAGCAAACATAAAACTATATATCTGCTGCCTGCTTCAATCTCTGTTGGTAGATATTAGCACTGTCCAGTTCCCCTCCATTTTTAGATCTCCCTTTGTCTTAGTTCTTATTCTCAATGTTCCCTGTAAAGCATTAAATTGATTTGTCAGTCCATAGGACAGTTTGTATTAGCATTTACCTTTGTAATATATTGTTTGTGTACAGTTAATTAAACATAAGCTTGAGAACCAAATTGCCATGATGTCAAATCCTAGCTCCTTCACTTCTCTGTTGTGTAGCCTTGTGAAAATTGTCTTTGTTTTGAAAAGGATCAAGTTTTTTATCTTAAAAGACTATTGCACTACTTTCATTGCATCAGTGTGGAGAGTACTTAGAATGATGTGTGGTGTCTACTACACCCTCAGTACCTAGGGGCCATAGTTATTTGCTCAGGGTGGTGAGTTTCTATGCTGATGAAAAAAGTTAAAATGGTTGGTCAAAATGGTGCCCCCCCATACATGGTGTCACACACATATAATCCCAGTGCTCTGAGAGGCTGAGAGGGGAGGAAAACAAGTTGCAGCCCAGTCCAGGCAACATGGTCAATTAGGGAAATGCTAACTATGCTAAAATGTACTAATAAATGTTTTACTATTTTTTTTTTATGAGGGCCGGGCGTGGTGGCTCACGCCTGTAATCCCAGCACTCGGGAGGCAGAGGCAGGAGGATTGCTGAGTTCCAGGCTTGCTTGGGCTACATAGTGAGCTCAGAGCCAGCCTGAACTACAAAGCGAGACCCTGTCTCAAAAAAAAAAAAGTGGATGAGGATGTAACTCAGTGCAAAGACTCTTTGTTTAAATCACAGTACTAAAAACAGTGGTATCCTGATTGATTTTCCAAGATACCCATACAATCTATGATCATATCATGCCTTCAGGTTCACCAATATGAGTCCAGCATGCTCAAATATCTGGATTTTTCTCCAATGTAACATTGAGTAATGCTAATTAATCAATTTAAACACCATCTGAGAATTAACTAGATATTTCAACGTCACTTAAAATAATTAGACACTGAAACTTGATACACATATACTACCTGAGCATTTTTAATAATAAGTATGTATACTATGCTCCAGATACTACTTTAAGTAATGTGTGTGAGCATGCATATGTGTGTGTATGTTAGACTTAGTAAGATATGTGGAATCCTATCGAGTATTATCTCCATCTTAGAGATGAGAAATGGAGACCCAGAGTTCATACAGCTAATACGTGTTGAAGCTAGAATTTGAACCCAGGGCCTCTGACTCCATATGCTGTTAGTCATTGCACTCATCAGCTTTGCATCTGACAGTTTTTCAATTGGAGCTGATTCAACCACAAGTCATAAGAGGTGAGCATCCTGATGAGCCCTGAAGCAGTTTTGTTCACACACCAACATTTTACAGATGATTCCTCCAGTTGACGAGGAGCTAGGGCTCCATTAACACATGGTATCAAAAACATGCCCCTTAAGCCCATCTTTTAGCAAAGAGCTTATTTGTGACAAACAAGTATCTTTACTTTTGGTGCCAGAACAATCTGACTATGGAATGGGCCTTGCTCTGAGTAATGAGTATAATGATAGCTTGTTCTTCACTGTGTTTTTCTTTTTAAGTTAAACAGAACAACCTCCACTGTCTTATCAAAAACTTCCCTAGATTTGCCCATTTCCTCTTTTCCTTGCTAGGGAGGAATCGGAATGTAATTAATGATATCTAGCAGGTACTGCTCCTATTTACTCCTCATTAGCCTTGCAAAACCAAGTATAAAATATAACTGGTCATAGAGGAGCATAAATGTTGATGCAATAAATATTTGGGGTAAATGCTTATCTTTTGTGAGTTTCTCCCTCACACACAATACCACCTTTAAACCCTAAGAAAAGATGATGCCTTGAGCTCCATTTTTTAGAGGACTCCTCATATCACAAACACTGAAACACAAAGACTCTCACTCTCTTCTTGATCTTAGTCTAACCTTTTTTTTTTTTTTGAAAGATTACTAGTAGGGTGAGAATCAGGAGGTGGTGGAAAAGGATGCAGAAAACAAACTGGGAACCTCAGATTAGAGTACACAGGCACAAGTAGCTGTCAGGGTGGGAGATGGGACAGGGTAAGGCAGTGAAGGAGAAAATAACAATTTATGCTGTAGGAAATGAGAGAAAATATGACTGATTTTCCTTACATTTGGCATCTTCAAAGAAATAGAGTTTGGGCAGTTAACTTACTCTAAAAAACTGCATTGCCTTTATTCATGCTGCTTAAATGATGTAGTTTTGGAAGGCATGAAGAGTTGCTCAGACGGTGCAAGTCATAAGAGTGAATATTAGGTCAGAAAAATGAATATACTGGCTTATTGCAATACTTGATAGATTCATGTCATCTCAGCTTTCTGTGTGTCCAGTCCTCAAAACTCGGAGCCATGGGTCTATCTTCCACTCTGCCCTGCCCCCACAGATTTGTACACCACATTTATAGGCAGGTTGCCCTTGCAGAGAACCTGATTCTAGCACCTTATGTATTTATTTCAGGGGAGTGGGCTGGAAAGCCCTGGTAAATATGTAGGTCAGGTCAAAGTGTACCTTGCTGTAGGGTTTTAAATATTTAGATACAGTGTGTAGAATTCCATTTCTCTACTTTCTGTAGGCCCTAAAATATTAGAAGTGAAACTATTCCTATTGACCCCAACCTCTATGGCCTAAAAACATAAATACCTCTTTCACAGTGTCCAGTTTATTCCTAAGAAATAGGTTTTCTTGAATTTTCTAGTTATATTCACTGTAAATGTGTCTTTTCCAATCACCTCTCATGGTACTCGTGACTGAGCTAGAGTTTAAAATGTTCTTTCACAGTAATGAAATCTCTTCCCAACTGATTTAAATGCTATAGGGAGTTAAGTCAGCACCTGATAAAACTGGGATAGAGAGTGATGTTCCCATTACTCCTCTGGAAGATTTTATTAGTGCTGTTCTGATCTCTCAGGAGTAGGTGGAGGCTACTCTTAGGGAACCTTCCTGACACCCTTGTATCATTTGCTTCATTCCATAGACAATCCCTTTCACCCCATCTAGAATTTGACAAAAAGAAAATAGTTATGGGGCACAATCAAAACAAACTACAGGTCCAGAAGGACATGAATAAGGAAGCAAATTACTCAAATTTCTCCTCCACCCTGTCCCACAGCCATAGCTTACACTGAAGCATTATGTCTAGTGAGACTCTTTCCAATGCTACAGTTGAGCAAGGATTATTCTTAGAATGCCAGTGTTCTGCTATGGGCCTACTTTCAAAGGCATAGTTCCAACCTGAGAGTTAAACATTCTTCTATTGCCATAATGTAATGGCTTTTGCTTCATGCTGTGTCCTTCATGACATTGAAGTTATACAGTGGGATGGAAACGAGAAGAGATAGTACAACTATACAGAAGGCCTCTGGAACCAAAGTGGGATATCATTCCTTTACTAACTCATGTCTGCTCATGCTGGTTGGAAAGTCCTTCCAGATTTCTAAAAGACAAAGACAGGTAGATGATTTTCCAGAGATTACTTTGATTTCCAAGGGCAATCGCAGGTAAAGCTCCCATGAAAGACATAGGTCCATGCAAAATAAGATTTCTTAGAGTGGATGAGTAATTTCTTGAGTATTGAAATTGTTTTGGGTTCAAGGGGTAAACTGATGAAAAAGAAAGACAAATGGGATCAGACTTCTGGAACTGGCATTGTAGTTTACATGGAATATGTCCTAGACAAACACCAGCCAACTGTTCTGAAGTTGTTTCATGCAAGAACTTAAATTTAGAGTTCTCTTTTGGGAGAAACAAAAGTAATTCTTTATTTTCTTTTTCCTAATTTGTAATAGCCCATAGCAACATTAATCACATTGGAGAGCAGGTTCTTAACAAACACAAAATAATATAATAAAGAGTAGGTACATAAATGTGGTAGAACAGAAGGAATTAGAAAACCCTACAGCTTATTTTGGCATATAATTAAATTAATCACACAATGGAAGGTTAAATTAGTACCTAGAAAGCCTCTCTATCTTCTCTTAGGCCCATATGTAAAAGAAGAGACCTCATTCCTTTTTGTTTTCCCTGCTTTCCAATCCCTTATAGATAAGTTTATAAACACGGGTCAATACATAGCCAAACACACCCACTGACCATCTTTAATAGTTCAGTATATCTAAACTATGTAGGCTCTTCCTTTTCTGTCCCCACCTGCAATTATTCTACATTTCTCTGTGTAAACTGGCTGCCTCACTCATGTATTTCAGAGACTCTTATTATTAGATCCACTGATTTCTATGAACCTAAAAATGCGATGATTTGATGCTATTACTTAACATTATTGACTACAAGGTTGGGGTAAAAGTTATGGTATCTAACTGTTTTTAATATAGAAAATACATTGTCATTAATCCCTCTCATATTAACCCGCCTCACTTCAGATACACAGTATCCCATTCCCCTTCTCACTTACTGAAGAAGTTCTGGAAGTTCTTTTTCATCAGTGGCTTTACCTATGCTCGTGTGGCTGCCTCAGTGTCTCGAAGCAGTTCAAGACATTTACTTTTCATCATCATTTTGGCTTTGTAGAAGAGTCTGATGTCATGTGCTACCAGATCCAGTGAAGAAGATGGATGACAGCACACTTCAGTGTCTTTCTGAGCCTGCCTTTCTGTTGGGTGTCACATTCAAGTATTTTTTATCATGCTTCTTAAAGACATGAAAGAAGACTCTCAAAACTGCTTCAAAAATGGCCAGAATGATGGGATAAGTGTGTCTGAAGCAAGGACAATACTTTGAAGAGAATTAATGGCAGTAGATCTTTTACTGTAATAAATTTTTTCTTTAAGAATTCATCATATATTTTGATCACCTTTTTTATCTGAAGAAATACTTCAAGGCAAAAACATCCCAGAACTACTGTAGAGAATGGTATCTTACTGAAAAATCTATGGTTGGATTTCTTAAAGATGCTCAATATAATCATGCCTTCTCTTAAATCCAGTCTAATGCCCTTCTGGTCCTAAGTGAATGGGACTCTGTACTAGCACTGAAAATATTCAGCACTTCATGTGATTTGGATGTTCGCTGGCAACCTTAAATAAACTCATCTAAAATGTAAAGATATTTATCCTAGGAGTTAAAAGCAGCATCAATATTCTATATTTAGGTATTTTATCTTTGTTTATTGAAAAAGATGGCCTTGTTATCTGGACGTACTTCAGACTAGACTAGCTAGACTGGCTTTGTGAATATTTAGAAGCGAATCTGTTCTTGGAAAATATAGAGAAAGAGCTCATTCATGATTATTACTTTGAAACAGCATGACTCTTATTTATTTCAGATTTAGACTCCAGAAGGAAATGTTCCTACTCATACAACAATTTCATCTTCTTTTTAAAAAATTGAATACCTCATTATTTGTTTGATTATTTCATGTGATATTTGGGGGTTTAATTTTAAAAATCAACACAAATTCAAATTAGTTTTCATTGGGAAACTGAGAATGCTTGAGATGACTGAAAACACCCTGAGGTTTTATGAAGCAGAGTATAGAAGATTCAAGGCAGGAGAACTGAAATTTAGCTCTAGTGTGATTTCCAAAATTTAATTTACCTGCACCTCCACTTCCTAGACCCTAAAATTAGTGTGTCAGATATGATGGTCCCTTCCAGTTCCAATAGGCTATGATTCCCAAAGCTGTGAAAAACAAGCTAGAAAATACAATTCAAAAAATACTGATTGAGGGCCAGAGATTTAGCTCAGTGGTTCCAGTATCTGCCTAGCAATCACAAGGTCCCTGGTTCAATCCCTGGTAACCACATACAACAATACCAGACATGGTGACTTACACCCACCAGCTATCAGTACCACATACCACAGTGCCGGGCATGGTCGCTCACCCCTGTAAGCCTAGCATGCAGGAGGCAGAGGCAGGAGGATTGCTAAATTCGAGGCTTGCCTGGGCTACATAGTGAGCTCAGGGCCAGCCTGAATTACAAAGCGAGACCCTGTCTCAAAAAAAAAAAAAATACTGATTGAAGAACTGGGTTGTAGTTTAGTTGTAGATCTTGTGCTCAGCATGCATGAGATCACGGGTTTAATCTCTACCACAGGAAGGGAGGAAAGAAGAAAGGACAGAGGGAAAGAAGAAAAAGACAGGAAAATGACAATAAATATATAAGAAAAAAGAAAAGAAAGAAAGAGAGAGAGAGAAAGAAAGGGAAGAGAGAGAGAGAAAGGAAGAAAAGAAAGAAAGAAAGAAAGAAAGAAAGAAAGAAAGAAAGAAAGAAAGAAAGAAAGAAAGAAAGAAAGGAAAGAGAAAAAAGCAAACAAGCAAGAAAGAAAGAAAGAAAGAAAGAGAAAAAAGCAAGCAAGCAAGAAAGAGAAAGAAAGAAAGAAAGAAAGAAAGAAAGAAAGAAAGAAAGAAAGAAAGAAAGAAAGAAAGAAAGAAAGAAAGAAAGAAAGAAAGAAAGAAAGAAAGAAAGAAAGAAAGAAAAAGTATCAACTCATTTTGTCATAACCAGTGCTGGACATGATAGGATGAAAATAATATGAATTTCCTACTAAAGAAGCTTACAATGTAGTACAAAGATAAAGCCACACAATGATTCTGGAAAGCAGAATATGATAAGTATCTTAAAATGTGTGATTTGATTTTCCTACTTTCTTAGATTGCCAAACTAGTGACCATCATTACATGTTTTTTGCTGAGTAAGACTCTTAAAAAATCTCACCACCAGTGAGTTTTGCAGAGATTTGAAAGCAAAAATAATGAGAAGATTGAAATAATGCACCCTAAGGCTAGTATACAGTCAAGAAATTTACCACTTACCTCTGTCTTTAGGGTACAGAACAGCAAATGCCTCCATTAATAAAAAGTTTCTGGTTGATCAAAGCTTTGCCACATATGTATATATAAATATCACATCAGCCTTTCTGGAAAATGTCTACAGAAAATTCCTATTAATTAAGAACTTCTGGTAGCTGGATTCTGATTAACTGAAATTTATTCATTCATCACCAGCCTAATTATATCCACAGCCATTATCATACTCCTGCTTAGATACCCTTTGCATACAGAAACATACAGGATTTTATAGTAAAATTTTTTTTAAATCAAAATCTTCTCCACCATTACTTTAAAAATTTGGGGATGAAGGGCATATAGCTTATTCCAAAATTATAAAAATATGAACTGATTCAAGAAAAATAAATATGTTATAAATATTCTCCTTGGTTGCAAGTTAATCCTATCTATCTCTTAAATCAAGTGAGATCTTAGAGAGCATGTCTAAAAAAAATAGAAAGAAACACATTAACCAAATATAGCTATTTTACCCTCCATGAGCACTGCATATATTTTCAATTGACATGAAAGAAAAACACCCTGATATGCCTTGCTTCGTGTGGCTTACATGGAGAACATCTCTGTTAAGCGTTTGCACACCCTGGTGGATTATAGTAAAGTCATATAAACTAGAATTACTCCTTTATAGATATTGAAAAGTATTTTAAAATTTGTGGTTTCCCAAGATTATGAGCAACAAAAATGTAGCCTTTAGATTCCTCATACAGCTGTAGAGTTTGAACAGATACATTAACAAACAATTTTGAGATGGTTGGGAGAACCACAGTTTACAACAGCAGCATATAAGCTAGCTGCTGTTGAAGTTTGCATTGCCACGTGACCCTGAGTTTAAAATAAGTTAGACTTCTGGCTTCCCCTCTGGAGAAGCAGCAAACAGACGCAAAATAAGAGCAGTAACAAAAGTGAAATGTGCTGTTCAACTCTTTACCAGACAAAAGCTGAAGGATAAAGGCCATTGTAAGATGCAGGTGAAGATCGAGACTGCTGAGACTCAATGTGGGGAACAGCACTAAATCCTACTTATTATGTTATCAACCAGCTACTTGGCCCTTCCAGTCAAAATGGCCCCTTCTTGTTAGGACAGCTTTCTTTCAGTACAGATTTGATAGTCCTTTGCTCAGAGGTCATGACAGATTGGCAAGTGATGGGCACCGTTCAGTGGGTCAGAGTTTTAAGGAGATTCATGACAGATTGTGTCATGTCACTAGGGGTGGACCTAAAGTAGAAGAGATTAATAGGGAGCCAACACTATTCTATCTCAAACCTATTTTAAATATATATATATATATATATATATATATATAACTTTAAATATTTTATTTTTAAAGATAAATACCCAATAGCCTCCAAAATACCACAATCATTCCACCCTGAAAAATAACAGCAACTGACCATGTAGTTTATGAAGGAATCCAGTTCTACACCAAAGACTAGGAATACAGCTTAACTGTTTTCCCAGATCATGGTCTGATTTTTGGACAGTCACCTCACCTTTTGACATCTTAGCAACTTCAGCTGCAAAAGACCAAAATCATTCCAGATTTACTAGGTTAACATTAGAATGGATCAGACAATTTTTAAGGCATTCTAAGGACCTCAGGAGAGCGAATCTACAAATACAAAGCATTACAATTAAAATCACTGCACCTCATTTCTTTAGGGGGAAAATAATGAATGAGGAGAGGGATGTGTGGTTACTGGAACTGAGAATGCAAAAGGCATTTAAACTCCTTCTAGAATCTGATGCAGGTCTCAAGAAAGACAGACAAAGCAGAGTCAAAGAGGGCAATGGAGCATCCTGACCCAGCCTGTCAAAATGGCTTGGACAGCAGTAGATGCCATCCTGTTTGTCTTTGATAGTATGATGATGCTGCTTTATACTGGTCATCATAAAGGCTTAGATTTGCTACTGTCACTGAGTGGCAAATGCTTTGGTTTGTTGATGAGTTTGTTGCCCGAGCATGTCTTGTCTAGCATAGTGGGATCAATTGATCTTAAAAAGAAGTGGTAAGGTATTAAGTGATTTAATGTCAATTGTTCCCATGTCTTTGCTTCTCTCCACAGTAGAAGTTCTGACTGGTATACCTAGCATACCTGGATTTTTCTTGGCGCAGGAAGAGGGGGTCCCTCTCAAAGTTCAGCACTGGCAGGAAATGTGCCTGCCAACTTTAAAAATAAAGGCATACAGAAAGGGAAACCAGTCAAACTGATGTGCAAAGCAGAACCTGGAGATGATGCTAACATACACAGACTCTTACAGAAAAAAACCAAAATAGCATATGACCTCGGCAATACTATGTCTTGGATTAGAAGATGGCATGCAGGGATACTGAAGCAATGGAGCAGGCGCTGAAAGGGGTACTATAGAAAGCCTCTTAATGGCCGCTCTTAAGTGCCTGCCATCACTGCTGTCTCTTCAACATCTTTGAGAGTTCTTTGCACTCCTCTTGACCTGTTTCTGATTGCTGCCTATACTTAACTTGAAAATCTCCTACTCAATAAATTGTTCCTCCTCCCTCTTCTCCAGCCAATATAAAATCAATTGTTGCTTGACAGAGTGCTTTGTTGCAGTTTTCTCAAAGGCACAAAGGAAAGAAGCACATCTTATTTTATACACATTAACTTAATTTCAGTCCCACCACTCAAGCACATCATAATCCTTCAAACTCTGAATCAAACCCCTTCATTTTGTGTCCATGGTAACTGCTAGCAAGCCACTCAGAGAGAGCTGCAAGGAGTGGCAGGAAAGCACAGCTCCCAACAGAGCCATTAGCTCCTCTGTGTTAGCCACATCTCTAACAGGTGGCACCAGACCCATCCATGGGTCCTCAGGCATTTTCTTTCTTCAGAGAGGAGGAGTGTTATTGTGCCTCCTTTTCAGGGAGCGACAGTTAGGTGTGGCACCTCTCACACCCAATCTAATCAAGATAAAAGTACTTAGTGTTTATTATTGGAACCAAGTAGCACAGCTTTGGTTTCAGAAACTGCCTCCTGATGTGCTTCCTCAGTGACTCTGTCAACTACAGCCTGCCCTGAACACCTTGTTTGCTAAGCTGCAGACAGTGATGATACCTGAAGTCCTATGTACTTTCTTTTATGGTCCTTACTACTCAGAGGCGTGAAACTCATACTCAATTTTCTTAACTCATGTCAAAAAGGATGCATGAAAAGGCTCAAGTTTGATCCCCAGTACTGCAAAAAGAAGAAGAAGAAGAAAGAAGAAGAAGAAGAAGAAGAAGAAGAAGAAGAAGAAGAAGAAGAAGAAGAAGAAGAAGAAGAAGAAGA
>PVIC010009530.1:0-45401 GCA_004025085.1 Thryonomys swinderianus
TTTCTTTCTTTCTTTCTTTCTTTCTTTCTTTCTTTCTTTCTTTCTTTCTTTCTTTCTTTCTTTCTTTCTTTCTTTCTTTCTTTCTTTCTTTCTTTCTTTCTTTCTTTCTTGACAGGGCTCGCTTTGTAGTTCAGGCTGGCCCTGAGCTCACTATATAGTCCAGGCAAGCCTCAAACTCACAGCAATCCTCCTGCCTCTACCTCCCAAGTGCAGGGAGTACAGGGATGAGCCACCATGCCCAGCACTGTGGTGTGTGGTACTGATTGCTGGTGGGCATGAGTTGTGTGTGGTTACCAGGATCAAACCAGGAGCCTTGATCTTGCTAGGCAGGTGCCAGAACTACGAGCCAAATCTCCAGCCCCAATCATTCACTTTTCTAAAAAATGTAACTGTGAGAACAGAATTTCTAAGACTTGCAGGACAGTAAGCCTCGCAGGACAGAAAGACGTCCTGGACAAAGAACCTGAAAATGGTTTTCTTTATACCTAAGGTCTGGCTGCCTCATCACCGCATGGCTGCATGTTTTGTCACCTTTGATAAGGAGAAGGAAACTGGCCAGAAGATTCTTGTACAAGGTCACAACAACTTTAAATTGTAAACAGAGAAACTGGGATGTGAAGCTAAGAACTCTGGCTCAGGAGTCTGTGTTTTCAACCATTGCCATCATCCTTTCAGTCTGCATAGCAAGGAGGGTTCTATTTGTCAGACATCCTCTTAGCCCTGAGAGTAGAGTCAGAGTCAGTTTACCCAAGCCATGTGGCTTTGCCCAAGGGAGGGGAACATGTCAGGGAAGAATCATAATGGCTCCCAGCTACTTGTGAGAATCAGATGAGCTCATAGCCCTGAAGACAAGCATTAGGAATTATGAAACCCTACAGGTTTGTTTTTTTTTTTTTTTTTTTTTTGCCACCCAGAGTCCTGTTAGAACAGATTATTAGGCTCTACTGGTTATTCAAGAAACATTCACTTCTGTTACTTCTCCAGCACCATCCCTCTTAAGATTCCTGGCCTTGAAGGTTCTATGCTGAGTTTTTCCCTTTGTTTGCCATCTGCCCATCCTGATCACTCATTTCTTGGATTCCAGTCTACCTTTGTATCTGCTGCACTACCCCCAGCTCCAACAATCAAGGCCAGTCATCTAGAGACCACTCACGAGCTAGTAAAGCACTAGGGTGGGGAGGCACAGACAGCATGCAGACTGATGCATGAGCATGCAGGAGCGCAGCAGCCTCTCAGGGCCTGTCTCCAGCTCAGAGTCCCAGCCATGCCCTCTTTCCTTAGAGCCCTGTTTTCCTGCTTCGTAAGGTCCTTGACTCCATCGGTGACCTTAGGCTAGACTTCATGAGCCCAGTTTCCTTATTTTCAAAAAGAGAGCATTGATAAGTTGATATTTGTTGAACCTGTGATAGGTGCCCAGAGTCTCACTATATTGTTTTCTCTACTTTTTATAATAATTTCCATAATAAAAGTAGTTTAAAGGCCACAACGAATTAAGTTTTTTCTAACCAAAATCTTACAGAAAGTCTGGTAGATAAGTAAAATAAGGGTGGATCCTCTGACTGAAGGGAAGCCAGACCAACTATTCCTTTTTCTTCACATTCACATTCAGCCCTACCCAAAGGACAGAGAATAAATATAGTGTGATGAAAATCACTGCACCAGATTAATCTAAGGGTTTCTTGGTAGTTTTTTTTTTGTTGTTGTTGTTGTTGTTTCTTGGTAGTTTTGTTTTCCTGTAGCTAGACTGGCTTTGTGTTGACCATTAGCCTTTACATCCCATCCCAGAAACAGGAAGCCTGGGTTATTAATGATCTCTGTAGTCTTTGGAGAATTTGTTGGAATGGCTACAGAAACATGGGCTGCTGATAGAGATGCATTTCAATGTCTGTCTCTGCTGAGTGTTTATTAATAATCTTGTTAATCCCCACTCTAGTTCCTGGATCTAGCTAATGCTTCTTGGATATCCTTGGGGGGCATTTTAAATTCTCCCTGATTTGTTGGAGCCAGACACTTCCTTCTGCCTAGAGTCCTCTCTAATACTTCTATTCATGAATCTTTTATATTTAATCTCCCTGGTTATCTCTCCACATGATGGTCATGTGCATTGGCAGCATTTCTCAGGGAAGACATACAAGAAGCCACAGTAAAAGCTTGAGTTTGTAGACACAATGCCAGAAATCTTTGTGCTTGCCATTTAGGTGGCTTTCTACCACAAATAGTGACAGGGGAGGTGCTGAAAAGGGGGCCCCGCCTAGGCCTTTATATCTTGGCTTCTGGCTCAAATGAGCTGGTAGTTTCACTCAGTATCAGGACCAACTGCTCGAGCTCAGCCTGGGTAACTTATGATTTAGCAAGACCCTATGTCAAAGTAAAACATTTTTAAATGGCTGGTGGTTATAGATCAGTCCAAAGGCCTTGGGTTTAACTTGTTGGTTTAACTTTAAACAGGCCAGAGATTTAGCTCAGTGGTTTCGATGCCTGCCTAGCAATAGCAAGGTCCCTGGTTTGATCCCAGTAACCACATACAACAATACCAGGCGTGGTGACTCACGTCCACCAGCAATCAGCACCATATATCACAGTGCCAGGTGTGGTGGCTCACACCTGTAATCCCAGCACTTGGGAAGCAGAGGCAGGGGAGTTCAAGGCTCACCTGGGCTACATAGTGAGCTCAGGGCCAGCCTGAATTATAAAGCGAGACCCTGTCTCAAAAAAAAAGATATATAATAAATATATATCTTTATCTACATATCTGCTCCAGAGAAAATGCAGTGAGACCTAACACTTGCATGTGGTAGCTGGGGTTAAAGAAGAGATGCAAGCTTGGAAGGTCACAGATTCTGGGAGTCAACAGGGTAAAAAATAGATCCAGCCAAGAATGGTGGCATGGACCTATAATCCCACTATTCAGGAAGCTAAGGCAGAGGGAGCATAAGTTTGAAGATAGCATGGGTAACTTAGGGAGACTCTCTCAAAATTAAAAGAAAAACTAGGCACTTTGAGACCCTGGGTTCAATCCTTAGTGCTTGAGAAAAAAAAAAAGAGAGAAAAGAAATATCAATGGGAGCCATCAGTGTTCCTGTATGAGAGAAAAGAAGGCTAAGGAAACAATGGGCCACAGGAAAACACAGAAATGATAGTCAAAGGGCCAAGAGATGAACCAAAGCAGCAGAGGCCTGAAAGTCAGGGGAGGAAGCCGTTTCCAAATGGATGTGGTGCATGTGACACATGGCGACTACTACAGGAGAAGTGGGTTGTGACTTGGATGTGTAGCAGAGCTTCTCTCCCAGGATGCCACCAATGCACTTAGGGATTTGAAAAGTGGAGAGTTTAAGGTCAGCCTGAGCTCCATAGTGAGTTCAAGGGCAGCCTGGACTACATAATGAGACCTTGTGTCAGAAAACAGCTCTCCAGGGCCGGGGATTTAGCTCAGTGGTTCCAGCACCTGCCTAGCAAGTCCCTGGTTCAATTGTAACCACATACAATACCAGGCATGGTGACTCAGGCCCACCAGCAATCAGTACCATGTACCACAATACCGGGCATGGTGGCTCACGCCTGTAATCCCAGCACTTGGGAGGCAGAGGCAGGAGAATTGCTAAGTTCGAGACTTGTCTGGGTTACGTAGTTAGCTCAGGGCCAGACTGAACTACAAAGTGAGACCCTGTCTCAGAAAGAGAGAGAGAGAGAGGGAGAGGGAGAGGGGGAGAGAGGGAGGGAGAGAGAGAGGGGGAGAGAGAGAGAGAGAGAGAGAGAGAGAGAGAGAGAGAGAGAGAGAGAAAGAAAGGTAAAGAAAAAAGAAAACAACTCTCCTAGCTTCTGTGGGGAGTGAGCCTTGCTATGGCCCAAGAAGAAAGCCACAACCCAACTCTGAGTACTCTGCCTCCCCTTCAGGCACCTTTTGAGAGATATTTTGATAGCAGAGAGAGGCACTTAATGGGCACCTGAGGGCTGCTTCTCCAGCAGTGGGACAAGTGCTGTCCCTCAGGAGGTTGCCAAGCCGGGGAGGGTGAAGGATCAGGCAGGCCTGTAGCATGGGAAGCTCCCTGAGATGCAGGCACTGCAGTACCCAGGTCTCTGAGCAGAGCCTCCTGTTTCCTCCTCAACCATGGTTGGAAGGGGGGGTGTGTTGGAGGAGAGGAAGGAGGCCCAGTTCTACCCTCAGGAATTCGTAAAACATCTGTAAAACCCAGGGTCTTGTGGTCTAGAAGGCTTGGAGGAACACAGACAAAACTAAGATTTCCTATACTAACATCCTAGACTTTTCTCTTCTCCCTTTTTGAAAAACACAAGTTCATGCCCACTGCCAGATGTTACAGAGAATGGAGCCGTCACAATGGTTATACATCCTTCCCTTGCTGAGTTACCAGCAGCCACCCAGATCCTTGGACCCGACACTGAGGGGCCAGCTCTGGAACACTCTCCCTGCCTGTCTCTGTCTGATTCCCAGCAGCAGAACAGGCATAAACACTGGATCTGCAATGCTCATCCCTTAGGGTTGCCACTCTGTACCTGCTGATTCAAAGGTGCCTAGCACACAGCGCCCGTATCAGTGATGGATTATCAACTTCTCGGAGAATTTTGATGACTCCAGCTCCTTCCACCTGACTGAGGCAGGGTGAGCGGCACCGTAGGTCTTGTAGGAGAGGGGATATTTTAGAGGGGCAGCAAGGCTGAGTAAGGACTCTAGAGCTCAGGATCCAGCCTAGGGGAGAAGTAGTGAGGAGGATGGCAAGGAAGACTGAGAAGGTGTCACATTCCAGACCACACACAGAATATACATGCTACCTTCCTCATCATCTGTAGCAGCACGTGTTTGACTTGCCACACAGCACAAAACTAACTGTCCACCTGGTAATTTGTCAGGACTTTTTTCTACCATACCCAGCCAACGTTTCAGGTTCTCCCAGGAGACATTCTTTAAGAGTCATGTGGGACTGGAGACACTCTCATTAAAATGCCTTCTTGGGGGCCGGGATTTAGCTCAGTGGTTCTGGCATCTGCCTAGCAAGTACAAGGTCCTGAGTTTGATCCCTGGTCCCACATACCGCAATACCAGGGATGGTGACTCCCACCCACCAGCAATCAGTACCACACACTACAATGCTGGGCATGGTGGCTCATGCCTGTAATCCCAGCACTTGGGAGGCAGAGGCAGGAGGATTGCTGTGATTTCGAGGCTTGCCTGGGCTACATAGTGAGTTCAGGGCCAGACTGAACTACAAAGCGAGACCCTGTCTCAAAAAAAAAAAAAATCCCTCTTGTCCAGTGTCTGAAGCCTTAGTCTGCCTCGGTTTGACCAGTTGGTTCTCCGGACCTTGCGGTGAGGGAATCCGTATGGCACAGGGGAAACGGAGAAAGAAGCCCCACCTCAAGGAGTACTTACTTAGAGTACTAAACTTAATCTAGAATTTAGAAAGACCTTTTCTAACAAGTAGACAGGAAGGGCCTAAACACCAGGGCAACTAGTGTAAGAGATTAGAGAGGAGGTTTATATGTTTAGGGAAGTTGTAACGGGATCTCTGGAGGAGCTCATATCATACAGGACTCTGAAGACAGACATCCAGTAAGTGGGGCGAAGATCCTCGACTCTTCTGTCCCAGTTGGCATCTTGTCCCATGGTGGATGGCTCCACCCTCCCTCTCTGAATGCCCAGCCTGCTGCTAGGGGCAAATGTACCCCTGAAGCCTGGTTCAGGGCTGGGAGCACCCCCCTCCATCCTCTCTTGCTAATGACTCCGTCTCTCTGCTTTCTGCCCTCAGGACCCAGCCGCCACCTCCATCTCAGACGGAGACTGTGACGCCCGGGAGGGTGAGTCAGTAGCCATGAATTACAAACCATCCCCGCTCCAGGTGAAGCTGGGTGAGTGTGTCCGGGGAGTGAGGGAGATGTTGGGAGTGGACGAGGTGCTCTGGGCTGGGTCTGAGGTGAGACGGCACAAATAAAGCAACTCGAGATAGATGATTCCAAGACTCGGGCCACTCAGTCACTGGCACTGCTGGGTACCATATCTCCTAGAAAGCAAAGACTTAATTACAGTTTCCTACAGAAATCCTGAAATTCTGGGAGGCATCTCTAAGGCCAAGAAGGCCATAGGTATATCAAGGGATAGTAACGGGGGTCAAAGCATGGAACCCCAGGCAGAGGACTTGGAAGTCCCATCACTCAATTTGGCTGAAAGGAACCTGTCTTATAGGGGGGTGTCAGTTGTTATGTCTGAGGGATAGAAAGGCCACTGTACATTCAGACTTTTATCAAAGGTGCAGCTTCATGGAGAGAAATAACAACACAAAGCACACCAGGAAAGAGTTAACAGTCAATGCCAGTCATCACTGTCCTTCAAACCTCCTCTGCCATCCCAGCTGTCTTCTTCCTCTGGGTCCAGCTGCCCAACAAATAACAGGGCCTTGCTTGGCCCTAAGAACTCCTCCCCATTTCTTCAAAAACTTTCTCCCTCCATCTCTCAGGACTCCTTCCCACAGAGTTCTTGCCTTTCTTGTATCTTGTCTTAAATTCTATTTACTTTTATTTTTCTGGTACCGGGAATCAAGTCCAGGGCTTTGGGCACCCTATACATGTGCTCTATCACTGAGCCGCATCTCCAGCCCCGGAGTCCTTTCAGTCAGCTCCCTCTACTCCGCCCCAGACCCCTTCCTTCTTCTCCGTTGAGCCATACTCAGGAGCCCTTGAGTTTCCAAGCAAGAGAGATGTTCTCGCAGTAGAACTGTCTATCTTCCGAGGACATAAATTCAACCCACAGCCAGCTTTGTTTTAAGTATTGTTTAACGGTGTAAGTATTTTAATGAATATATATATTCTCTACTCTTCCCTATCACATTCTCTTCTCCCAGAGGTATCATTCCAAGCTTTTGCAGTATAGTTTTATTTTATATTTTAACATAAGTAATATCATATTGTGCACATTTTCTGAAACTTTCTCTTCCACATTTTGCCCTTTCCCATCTCAGTATATAGAGAATGACTTCATTCTTTTAAATGGTTATGTAGTAGTCCATGGTTTGGCTTTCTATTTTATAGTTTGTATTTTTCTACTATTTTAAACAATGTTAATATGCTCTTAAAACCACCTTTTTTTCCCTGTCCCCATTACATTACCACTAAATGGCATCAAAATTCACAACTCCCAGGTGTATAAAGGAGACTCACAGTTAAGAGCTTTAAGGCAAATTGCACCCCCTAGAGGTTTGGGGTGGTAATGGCAGCTACCGCCTGCTGGAAAAACTGGCAGAACTGGTGTGAGATCAGAATTGACAAAGTCAGAGCTTTGTGTGGCGGCGGTACATCTATAATCCCAGCACTCTAAGAGGCTGATTGCAATTCCAAGTTCGGCCTGGGCAATTCAGCAACTGACCTTGTGTCAAAACAAAAAACAAAAAATGGGCTGGGATGTGATTTTGAGATGTATATAAATTGTACCAATAAAGAATTCAATTTAAAAAAAAAAATGGGCTGGGAATGTAGCTCAGTGCAAAGGCCCTGAGTTCAATTTCCAGTACTGAAAAAAAAAAGAGAAAGAAATGATTCAGAGACCTAGAGGTTATGAGACATTTTTAAATGGATCATTTCCCATCCTTATACTCAAGAGTACATGGGTTTTGTATGTTTGCTTTTTGAGACAGGGTCTCACTTTGTAGTTCAGGCTGCCCCTGAACTCACTATGTAGCCCAGGCAAGCCTCGAATTCAGCAATCCTCCTGTCTCTGCCTCATGAGTGCTGGGATTACAGGCATGAGCCACCATGCCCAGCACTGTGGTATGTGGTACTGATTGCTAGTAGGCATGAATCACCACACCCAGCATTGTAGAATGTAGTTACTGGGGATCCAGTTTGGGACCTGTGCTTTTGAGGAAGATGCCAGAACCACAGAGCTAAATCCCCAGCCCTACATGATTATTTTTTGAGATAATTTCTAGCAGCCCTTTCACACAAAAGACCTTTTTCCTGGATCTGGGCTTTACTTAGTATGAGTACAAAAGAATAGATAGGTCTCCTGTAGAAGCCAGACAGTTACTGGAGGGAGCAGTTGTCAGACACCAAGCAGTGAGTCATCAATCGCTGCCCCATGAGCTCAGCAGGGTCTGGACCCATTGAGAACAGAGCCTGTTGGAGCATCACTTCAGCAGTCCAGCCAAATGGGCTCCCAGGGCTGATGATTTAGCTCAGTGGTTCCGGTGTCTGCCTGGCAAATGAAAGGTCCTGAGTTCTATCCCTGGTACCACATACCACAGTGCTCATACCTATAGTCACAGTTTGTTGAGTGAATAAGGACTGCAGTGATTTAACAACCTCACTTCTGTCCCTCTTCACCCCTCCATCCCATCTATAGCTACATTTATTCTCCTTTCTAATACTTTGGTTGTGTGGTTTGGTTTTGGCTTTGATTTGGCTTTTATAATGTTAGGCATCAAACCTAGGCCTTTGTGCATGCGAGGCAAGCCACTGAGCTGTCTCTCTGGCCCTGGATGTGTTCCAGTACACACTAAGTCTCCTTGCTCCCACCAGAAGCCTGCCCCGTCCTTCTGAAGTCATCCTTTGGCAACCTTTCCTTGGCATCAAGGACATAAAGACTGCCCCATGGGGAAGCTATGGCATCCACAAGGCCAGGGTCACATCCCCCCTACACACACACACACACTCACACACCATCTGCCTCAAATCGTATAGGCCATGCACCATCCCAACAACTGAGCAGTCCGTACAGGTGCCAGGCTTTCACAGTGGAGGCCGGCCCAGCGGCAAGACACTGGCCCTGGGGCAGGACACAGCTTCCTTCCCATGTTTCCTGCAGAGAAGCAACGGGAGTTGGCCCGGAAAGGCTCCCTGAAGAATGGCAGCATGGGCAGCCCTGTCAACCAGCAACCCAAGAAGAACAACGTCATGGCCCGGACAAGGTAGAGGCCCTCTCCAGCCCACCTGGACCGGCCAGCACCTGGCTGCTGGTCCCGAGCCTCCTTCTTCCCTCCCTGAACAGATGGGATCTAAGATGAGGAGGTGGAGGGAGGAAGAAAACAGGGAGGTGGTGCAGTGGGGTCCAGTCCAGTCCCTTGCCAGATTTGTGTGCTCCGGCTCCCATCTCAACTCCCAAAACTTCTTCACTCAGGCTGGTTGTCCCCAATAAAGGCTACTCCTCGCTCGACCAGAGCCCAGATGAGAAGCCGCTGGTAGCCCTGGACACGGACAGGTGTGTATAGATCTGGAGCAGCTGGGAAAGCCACCTGAGCCTTCACTGCCAGAGCTGGGGTATTCCTTAGCCAGGGGATCTCCAGGGGTGAGTTCCCCAGGGAATGGAATTTTTACTGAAAGGAGAAGAGTGGGCTCAGAGAGACTGGGACTCCTGGGACAACAGATCCAGGGACTGCCCCTACTGGGGCCCAATGTCTTTGAATAGCATGGCTTGATGCTAATGCCTACCCCAAGCACACGCACACGCGTGTGCACACACACAGAGTCCTGCTCCAGGGGAAACAGTTGACTATTCCTAAACTATGAGAAAAGCCAAGTCTGTGATTTGAGCCTAGAAAATTAGGATGCGAGGAGTTGAGGGGAGTAACAGCTCTTTTTATAAAAACTCAAAGGTGGTGATTCATTTGGAAAGCTGTGGCCATGGAATCTGTCTTCAACAATCTGCATCTGCACAGCAGTGTAGATTTTATTTAGAGGGTGCTGTTTGCTTTAGAGCCTTAGGGGCGGAACGTGGTACTGACCGATGAAGGAGGCTCTGGGAGGTTTCCATTTAATTTCCCTGAACCATTTTCTGTCTGTCCTCTTTTCTCCATGGCCAGTGATGACGATTTCGACATGTCCAGATATTCCTCTTCAGGGTACTCCTCTGCTGAGGTGAGGCTCCACCCTTGCCACCCTAGACCTGCCTGAGCAGGACCAGCTCGACCAAGGAGCAGGGGTCGGGCTAATGTCAAACTGCTCCCCAAGAGAGCAAGGAGCAGGTGCAGCTGGGCAGAACCTCTGAGGGCAAAGCTCCTGTGGGATGGGGTCTCAGGGACAGGAAGTAATCACCGAGCTCAACTGTGGGGACGCCAGGATTAGGGCCCAGAGTTATTGGAACAGGGATCTTAACTGGAATGGGTTGTGAGGGCCAGGTGGAAGTTCTCGGAATGTACCAGACAGAAGCTGGACCAGAGGTGAGGAACCGACCTTGGAATGGGACCGGGCCTGCTGACCCGGCCCAGGCCTCAGGACGATGGGCTCTAAGGGAAGAGGCCAGAGCAAGGGTGGGCTGGGAGGAGGAGGGTAGGGAGAGGCCTGGAGTTGTGCAGAGACCCAGGGTAGCATGAGGAGGCAGGCGAGGGACGGCCTGTGGCAAGGATGATGGCTCCGGTCCTGGTGGCTCCAGGGAGTGGGGCCTTGCCAAGGAACACTACCGCCTGACCTCCTTCCCCTTTGTCTACAGCAGATCAACCAAGATTTGAACATCCAGCTGCTGAAGGATGGCTACCGGTTAGATGAGATCCCCGATGACGAGGACCTAGACCTCATCCCCCCCAAGTCCGTGAACCCCACCTGCATGTGTTGCCAGGCCACGTCCTCCACCGCCTGCCACATTCAGTAGCTGGGGGCGGCTGCTGCGGCTTCCTGGGGGAGGCACGACTTCTCTCGGGCCAGGTTGGATAGGGCAGGGACCGAGCCTCCCTCGCTCTCCACCTGACCCCGGGCCCGTGCCCCTACAGCCGCCAACCTCGTAACAGTCATTGCTTCCTCCTATGGTAGGACGTGTACCTCTGTATGTTCATGGAGCCGGAGAAACCAAAACCGGGTCTCTCCACCCGGGGGGCTGAGGAGGGGTGGGGCTCTTCATTCGGTTATTTCAGGGACCTCACTCAGCAACCTGTCCTCTTCCCCAAGGCTACAGTCTCAGGGCTGAGGGGACTGGATTGCAGGAGGTCACCTCAAACCTGCAGGGGCGAGGAAATCACAGTCAGGCTTGGCCCCAGCCCAGCAAAGCCGTGAATGCCCTGGTCCCAGCCTGAGAAGGAAGGGGTTTGGAGGGAGGAAGGCCCGAGGCAGCGCAAGGAGGTCCTGGCGTCCGCGGGCCCCTGCTAGCCCATGCGCCTTTCAGTGCTTTTCCCTCATTCCAGGTGGGAAGCCTGTCAAGGAGGCCCTGCGGGGTACTGTCCCCCACCCGTCAGATGACTGCCTTCCCTGTTAGTCCTGTCCATCCCTTCCTTGCTCTCTGGCATGGGGGAAGGTAAAGAGAGGCCCACCAGCAGGCAGTAAGACCTGTCCTCGCTGGCCCCTAACCGGGGCATCCTCCATCCCCTACCCCGGACACTTCTGTCCACTGGTCCCAGGCTGAAAAAGGGGTGAACTGGCCTTTACTGCCCCGTCCCGTCTTACCTCAGCCCAAAGTCCGGGGGCTGCTTCATATTAAACCTCTTCAGAGAGCAAGCATAGGAATATATAATAGTCTGAGTAGCTGTGCATATACTGCAGTGTGTGTTTGCCAGGGTGTGTGTGTGTGTGTGTGTGTGTGTGTGTGTGTGTGCACGCACACGCGCGCACGCGTGCATGTGCATCTCTGTGTCTGTGTGTGTTTGTGTCTCTTTGCTGGACCTGTCTCCCTGGGCTTCCCTCTCATCACAGATGTTTCACATGTGACCGTGATCTGTTCACACGGGGAGAGGCCGCTCATCAAGGTAGTGAATGGAGAGTCTGGCCTGGGAGACAGAAGCCTCTGTTCTGGTCCTAACTCTGATACTCCATATGATCTTCAGCAAGCTATGTACTGTCTCTGGACTTCAGTTTTCTCAGCTAAAAAATTAACAGCCAAAATTATTGTTAAGGTCCTTTCCTACCCAAAGGAATTTCACCACAGGAATTTCTGCAAAGGAGTATGAGCTCTCTGTGCATGTTTGAATGTATCTAGGGAGCTCCCTGGGCTGCATGCTTGTGTAGACAGGGGAAGTACACGCAGATCTGTGTGGAAGAGGTGTGTGTCTCTGTGAATATGTGCAGAGGTGTCTGTTCTGTGTATGTAGCTGTGTGAAGTACCTGTGGGTCAGAGTATTTGTTCTGTTGCTTCTGATACTATTGCTGGACTCGGGGCAGAGGCCAAAATAGCTAAAGATAAAGACCAAGAGGGAGAATGTAAATAGAATCCTCCTGTAGGCTGGGCAATTAAGAACCTGCCTTGAGACCCTGAATTTAGCTCAAGGGTTCCAGCACATGCCCCCCAAGCACAAGGTCCCAAGTTCCAACCCCAGTACCAAAAAAACCCAAAAAACAATTTAGAACCTGCCTCCATGTGAAGAGAACATGTGGTCTCAGACTGCTTGGGCCTGGGCCCACAAGCCTCCTCCCCAGAGCAAAGATATACACTTCCGCAGCCCCCATTCTGAAAACCAACACACACTGGCAAATCCACTGTCATGGTTACCACCCACATGCTACTCTCTAGACACTAGAGAGGGAGGTAGGAGCTGAAGGGGGTTTGGGGGAGGGGCAGAGGCACAGCACCATCCCTGACTTCCCATCCAGCAGCTACCAACTCCAAAGTGTTGGGGTGGAACCCTCTGCTCCCCACACTTCCAACCCATCTTTATCTCTTCCAGTGCCTGCGCTAGATGATGAAAAAATGCCAAAGGGCAGCAAGGACAGTAAAGGTTCCTTCAGGGCCCACAAGAACCATAATGACGCCCACCTGAGTCCCTCTCCCTCCTTGGTCAGCATCCCACCACCACTGTCATCTTGGCCCCTACACTATTATTATCCTGGGCCCCTTGATTCCCCTTCTAAAACATCAGTACCTCCTCTGTTTTAGACTTCTGCATTTGCTCTTGACTTGTGAACTGGCCCACAGTGGTCAGTCTCTGTGGCCCTGAGAAAGTAGGGAGAGGTTCCCTTCCCATAGGACATACTAGTTCCCTGGCAGGCAAGGGCTTCAACTGAGGCAGTGTGTGTGTGTGTGTGTGTGTGTGTGTGTGTGTGTGTGTGTGCACGCGCGCGCGTGTGCATATATATATATATATGTGTAGCGGGAAGACAAGAAGCCGGCAGCCTTCCTCATCTAGAGAGTTCATGGCTCCCTCCTTTGCATCCTAGGAGGTTAACGGGGAAGAAGCAAGGCCTTGGCTTGGCCCTGCCCCTGCCCCTGCCCACTTGTAGATACTGCCTTAACACTCCCCCTGACCCCCAGCTGTGGCTGCTACCCAGCCAGGTTTCTCCGTGCTCACTAATTTATTTCCAGGAAGGTATGTGGAAGACATGAGCCGTGTATAATATTTTTTTTAACATTTCCATCGCAGTATTGACCATCATCTTTGGTTGTGTATCGTGTAACACAAATAATGATATTAAAAGCATCAAACAAGCCAGCCTCGGCTCCCTACCTGGAGGGTGGGCCCAGGGCGAGGGCACTGGGAAGGGGAGAGCACTGATCGGGATGCACGGACACCTTCCCTCCGTTGGTGGGTTCCCAGGGGTGCCACCAAACTGCTGTGTGACTCTAGGTGAGACAGGACCTCTCAGAACTTCTGTTTCTTTCCTAAACAGTGAGAGGCCCAACCTGGAAGGCTTTTGGGAACCCTCCAAACTCTGGGAAGTTAGACTCTTTTGAGGGTCTAAGCCAGGAAGAGGCTGGGAGTAGAGAGGAAATTAGACCTCCTACCCTCCCCAAGGGCTGGGGCTGAGCCAGGTGATATCATAATGGGCAGTGCCTGTTCCGGAGGGGAAGCAGGGGAAAGTGAGAGCAGGAAGGCTGTAGGGGAGGGAAGATGAGAGATCCTCCTCGGAGGGGGTCACAGCAGCTAGGGGCACCTGCCAGGCTGGAGGTGTGCACTATCTGAGAGAGGGGGTGGTGCCTGATGTCAGTAGGAGTCTTAGGTAGCACCCACCACAGCACCCCGGAGATCCCACCATGTTCCTCTTCTCTCGAAAGACCAAGACCCCCATCAGCACCTACGCTGACTCCTACAGGGCTCCAACCTCCATCAAGGAGGTCTATAAGGACCGACCTCTGAGTGCCTGGGAAGCCAACAAGTTTTTGACCCCGGTAAGTGGAGACTAGGGGAAGGGCAGGCCAGAGTCTATGGTTGTGTGTATCTAAATGACTGGTAACATGTGGTCATCACTTTATTTGTAATTATTTTTCACTTCTGTATTTATTAATTTGCCTGGTCACAGGATTTACAATGGTATGGGAAACAGTGTAAAAATCCTACCCCTGGGCTGGAGATTTAGCTCAGTGGTTTCGGCACCTGCCTCGCAAGCACAAGGTCCTGAGTTCAATCCTGGTGGCCACATACAATGCTGGGCGTGGAGACTCACGCCCACCAGCCATCAATACCACATACCACAGTGCCGGGCATGGTGGCTCACGCCTGTCATCCCAACACACGGGAGGCAGAGACAGGAGGATTGCTGAGTTTGAGGCTTGCCTGGGCTACATAGTGAACTCAGGGCCAGCCTGAACTACAAAGCGAGACCCGGTCTAAAAAAAAAAAAAAAAATCCTACCCCTGTGAAACTACACCAGGGTAGGTGGTGGATAAGACAGATAAGAAACAGGAGTTTTATAAATTGTCCAAAATACTATAAAAGAAATAAACAAGGGAATAGAAATGAAAAGAAAGAGGTTAGTTAGACAGGTCAAGGAAGACTTCTTTCAAAGTGCCATTGAAAGAGACTGAGACTAGAAAGATGAGAAAGAACTAGCCATATAAAGAGCTGAAAGATGAGAAGAGCTGGGCCGGAGATTTAGCTCAGTGGTTCCACTGCCTGCCTAGCAGCTGCAAGGTCCCTGGTTCAATCCCTGATAACCACATAACAACAATACAGGGCGTGGTGGGCGCCACTGGCAATCAGTACCACATACCACAAATGCTGGGCTTGGTGGCAGAGGCAGGAGGATTACTCTGAGTTTGAGGCTTGCCTGGGCTACATAGTGAGCTCAGGGCCAGCCTGAACTACAAAGCGAAACTCTGTCTCCAAAAAAAAAAAAAGATTAGAAGAGCTGAAAGTTTCAGAGTGATCAGAAAGTGCAAAGGGCCTCAGACTGCCTGTCAAATAGGCCAGAAAGTATGCTATAGGTTTGTCTTCATGTTTACATATATTGTGCTTGAAGATGAGAAGCCAAATGTGTCAGTGCAACTTTCACCAGAGGGAGAGGAGCTCCGAGGCTCTAATTGTGACTCTACCCAAAAGAAGTCATTAGTGTGAACCATCCAACAAAAAGCTGCTGAACATCCTCATAGGTAGGCAGCTAGCATACAAAAGGAAGCTCAGCCCCTGCTCTCAGGGAACAGGTGAATAAAGTCAGGTCCCCAAATGCGGGCTCTGCCCCACCAGAGCACGTGCCGATGGTAGGCAGAACCCAGAGGGCACTCCCAGAGCCTGCAGTGACGGAGGTGGGTGGGTTCCTGCAGAAGAGCCTGAGAGCCCTACCAGGAACTGGGTGATGAGGGTTGCTGGTACTCAAACATGCTCATGTACCGGTGAGTTTAATATATTCTTATATGGCCTAATAATAGGAAGCAAAAACATTTTCACAAAAATGATATAGTAGTATTTTGAATCTTGGTGTTTTTTTTAACCTAGCCATCCCATCCATCAGATACATTTTCCTGTGCCAAAACCATTCTCCAGGTGGCTATGGTGACACATGCCTGTAATCCCACCACTCTGGGAGGCCACGGCAAGAATATCATAAGTTTGAATCTTGCTAAGCCCTAACTTGGCAAGACCCCATTTTAAAATTAAAAAAAAAAAGTTCTTGATTTTTTGAGACAGGGTCTTGCTATTTAATACAGGCTGGCCTTGAACTTGTTATAAAGCCTGCAATGACCGTGAACTCATGGCAGTCCTCCTGTCTCAGACTCCTGAGTGCTGGCATTTCAAGTGTATCCCATCATTCCCAGTTTAAAAAAATTTTAAAGGGCAGGACAGAGATTTAGCTCAGTGGTTCCACACCTGCCTAGCAAGCTCAAGGTCCTTGGTTCAATCCTGGTAACCACATACAACAATACTGGGCATGGTGACTCACACCCACCAGCAATCAGTATCACACACCACAGTGCTGGGTGCGGTGGCTCACACCTGTAATCCCAGCGCTCGGGAAGCAGAGGCAGGAGGATTGCTGAGTTTGAGGCTTGCCTGGGCTACATAGTGAGCTCAGGGCCAGCCTGAACTACAAAGCAACTCTTTTTTTTTCTTTTTCTTTTGTGGTACTAGGGATCAGAGTTGGGCCCTGTGCTTCCAAGGTAGGTGTGGTACCACTTGAGCTAAATCCCCATCCCAAAACTAATTTTTTTTAAGGGCTAGGATGTCTATTGTGATCATAATGTCTATACAAAATGTACAATACAATCAATTTTTTTTAAAAAGGGTAAAGAATGTAGTTTAGTGCAAAGGTCCTGGTTCCACATAAAAATACAACGTAAGTCCAGTGAAACTTTCTAACTGCATGCTATTCTATTTCATGAATGTATTTATGTTATCCAAAATTTAAATTATATAATTTTTCTATAATAATTCTCTTATCTTTGTACACAACTTTATTTCTTTGGATAAGTTTTTAGACATGAAATTGTTAAAGGATATAAACATGTTTCAAACTTTCAATGTATTCCTTAAATATCAGTATTAAGAGATATAATAATTTACACTCCCAGAGGCAAAATACAAGAGTGACTGGCTACATTTCCAGATTCAATAGGAGGGAATTTTAAGAAATAGATCAAAACTTGGCAGGGTGGTGCACACTTGTAATCCTAGTACTTAGGAGGCTAAGTTAGGAGAATTATCATGAGTTAGAGGCCAACCAAACTAAATAGTGAGACCTTGTCTCAAAAACAAAAAAAGGTAGGGCCAGAGATTCCAGCACCTGCCTCACAAGTGCAAGGTCCTGAGTTCAATCCCGGTAACCACTACAATGCTGGGTGTGGTGACTTATGCCCACCAGCAATCAATACCACATATCACAGTGCTGGGCATGGTGGCTCACACCTGTAATCCCAGCACTCAGGAGGCAGAGGCAGGAGGATTGCTGAGTTCAAGGCTTGCCTGGGCTACATAGTGAGCTCAGGGCCAGCCGGAACTACAAAGTGAGACCCTGTCTCAAAAAAAAAAAGGTAGTTCAGCATATTTTAGTAACCATTTGGATATAAAGAGGGAAGAAGATTAGGGTGACTCCTGAGTTTTTGGTCCTGGCAACCGGAATTATGGTTCAGCTACCAATGGAGATTTGAAATAACAGACTAGTGATTTGGAGTTCATTTTGAGATGAAAATACTTGAGAACATACAGGAAAGGATTTCTGATAGACAACTGGATATACTGTACAGTACTTATATGAAGCAAAGAAAAGAAATTTGGTTATAGATACAGATTTTGCAATGGTCATCACCTATGTGGTAGCCAAAATTCTAAGAGTAGATGAGTTTGCCAAAGAAGTGTGAGAAAATGTCCAAGGACAGAATTTTGAAGATTATCAACCCTCACGCAAAAGGTGAAAGAAGAGCCATGAAAGGAGACACAGAGTTATGGACGGAGAGAATGAAGAAAAATCAGAGAGAAACCAGGTATTAGGTAGTGGTCAGTGTCAAATGCTGCCAATAGGGAAAGGGACCTCTTGGATGTCACAACTCTTAGTAACCAGTCCAGAAATGCAGGAAGGAACTGAAGTCACACAGTGGTGGAAGTAAGAATGAAGAAAACCTTCTACCTCTGGCAGTGTGGTAGACAGTCCAGAGAGCCCTGCAGCTTCAAAACCTACATCTTGCATTGTGAGATATAGGGGGAAAGGATGCAGCCAGAACCCTCATGGCCAACTCCAAACCCCCTGTGAGTCCCACAGCAAAAGGATTAACAACCAACAAACAACAAAACTGGAACTTTGAGAAAAAGGCTGAGCCAGGGTTCGATTCTTGCTACTTTGAGCAGCAGCTGCAGAAGGCCCAATACCCGAGCTCACAGAACCTCTATTCAGTACTAAGCCTTCACACCCAAAATCCTAGCATGAATAAAACAGGGCAGATATTGCAATAATCCCTGTAGTTGAAGATTCTGCAGGGTGGGGCAGATGTCCACAATAATCCCAATAGTTGATCCCACAGGGTACAGCAGACATCTGAAAATTATCTGCAATTCCTGACATTGCATAAATATTAATTTCTATTTTGGGGGAACCTCTCATGGAGTTGAATGGCAAGTATGCATCAGAAGGCCAGAAATTTAACTCAGATTTAACTCAGGCACCACACCTGCTTAGCAAGCACAAAGTCCTAAATTCCATCCCTAATACAAAAAAAAAAAGTATACTTAAAACAGGATTGCTCTGAGGACACATCACACACACACACACACACACACATTCATTCCACTGTCTCACCCAGAAAAATGTCTTCTGTCATGGAAAGCATCCTCAGTGTAGGCTTCCAGGCATCTTTCAAAGTAAGGCTAATCAAACATGAGCTCATAATAAGGGACATAAGAAAACAATTAGGTAGTGTAATTCAGTGGCAAGTAACTTCTCTAACATGCACTAAACCCTGGATTAGATTCTTCAACACACACATCCACACACACACACACACATACAAGTGCATAAAAAGAAAAGAAAATCACTGTTATAGAATCAACAGAAACAATGAACAACTTAATATCAGCAAGGATTTTGAATACTGAACACAAAATAATTATGACTTTTTAAAATGTAAAATTATCAAAATTAAGCAAACATCAAGACAGTATTCTTTAAAATGAGCAGATAAGTGTAAAAAGGAACTGAGTAGAAATTTTAAAAATAAAATTCTGCAGGGCCAGGGTTTAGCTCAGTGGTTCCAGTGCCTGCCTAGCAAGGGCAAGGTTCCTGGTTTGATCCCTGGTAACCACATACAACAGTGCCAGGCGTGTTGAATTATCCCCACCAGCAATCAGTACCATTTACCACAAATGCCGGGCACGGTGGCTCACACCTGTGGCCCCAGCACTCGGAAGGCAGAGGTAGGAGGACTGCTGAGTTTGAGCTTTGCCTGGGCTACATGGTGAACTCAGGGCTAGCCTGAACTACAAAGTGAGACCTTGTCTCTAAATAAATAAATAAATAAATAAATATTCTGAAAACCCACATCTCAACCAGGTATGATGGCACACACCTGTAATCCCAGGACTTCAGAGGCTGAGGCAGGAGAATCGCCATGAGTTTGAGGCTGACTTGGTCTACATAGTGAGTTCAATGCCAGCCTGAATTACATAGTGAGACCCTGTTTCAAAAAAAAACAGAACAAAACCCCACCCAAATCTCAATGGGTGAGCAAGGCTGTGCAGAAAAAGAAACAATTTTCACATGCTGGTGGGACTGTAAACTAGTACAACCATTATGAAACATGGAGATTTCTCAAAAAATTATAATTATGGCCAGGCATGATACCACACACCTGTAATCCCAGCACTTATGAGGTCGATGCAGGAGGATCACTGTGAGTTTGAGGCTAGCATAGATCCATAATGAGTTCAAGGTCAGCCTGAACTATATGGTGAAACCCTGTCTCAAAAGACAAACAAAAAACCAATCAGACAAAAAACTAAAAGTAGAAATTCCATTTGACCCAGCCATTCCCCTTCTAAGTATCTTTCTTTTTTTTTTTTTCTTGAGACAGGGTCTCGCTTTGTAGTTCAGGCTGGCCCTGAGCTCACTATATAGCCCAGGCAAGCCTTGAACTCAACAATTGTGCTGCCTTTGCCTCCCGAGTGCTGGGATGACAGGCGTGAGCCACCATGCCCGGCACTGTGGTATGTGGTATTGATTGCTGGTGGGTGTGAGTCCCCACACACAGCACTGTATGTGGTTACCGGGGTCGAACTCAAGACCTTGCGCTTGTGAGGCAGGTGCCGGAACCACTGAGCTAAATCTCTGGCCCCCTAAGTATTTTTCTGAAAGAGTAAAGATATCATATTTCAATGATCTATGCCTATGTTTATAGCAACACAATTGATAAGAGCTATGTCTTGGAAGGAGCTTATATGTCCAATAGATGAATGGATAAATGATATTTATACACAGTAGAGTAATACTGTACTCTACCATTAAGAAGGATAATCTGTAGTCATTTGTAAGAAAATGGATTCCATAATATGACCAAGTGAAATAAATCAGACACACAAGTTTAAATATAAAGAACAAAATAAAAGGGGCCGGAGGGTTAGCTCAGTGGTTCCGGTGCCTGCCTCGCAAGTGCAAGGTCCTGAGTTCGATCCCCAGTAACCACATATAATGCTGGGCGTGGAGACATGCCCACCAACAATCAACACCGCATACCACAATGCCGGACGTGGTAGCTCACGCCTGTAATCCCAGCACTCGGGAGGCAGGGACAGGAGGATTGCTGAGTTCGCGGCGGCTTGCCTGGGCACCATAGTGAGCTCAGGGCCAGCCTGAACTACAACGCAAGACCCTGTCTCAAAAAAAAAAAAAAGAACAGAATAAAAGATAAATAATAGGAAGTAGAGAGATAGATCTCTTTCAAATGAGATCAAGCGATGCAAGAAAGGCCGGAGATTTAGTTCAGTGGTTCCTGTGCCTGTCTAGCAAGAGCAACATCCCTGGTTCAATCTTGGTAAACACATACACCAATGCGGGATGTGATGACTCATGCCCACCAGCAATCAGTACCACATACCACAGTGCTAGATGTGGTGTCTCACACCTGTGATCCCAGCATTCGGGAGACACAGGCAGGAGGATTGCTGAGTTCAAGGCTTGCCTGGGCTACATAGTGAACTCAAGGTCAGCCTGAACTACAAAGCAAGACCCTGTCTCAAAAAAAAAAAAAAAAAAAAAAGACTGAGAAAATTATAAACAAGGTCAATTTAAGCAAATACTATCTTTAGAAAATAACTATAGTAGTCTTTAATTTGTAATATTTTAAGACCTGAAATACTATGAAACAGTACCGTGTAAGTTAGAGCAGGACAGTTAAGGTGTTCCAAGACCCTTAAACTGTTGTAAAAGGGTGTATAAGGTGTAGTTTTGCACTGTTGATGAGTTGGGCCTACACTTCCCAGAATTTCCTTCCACAAGTTGTAATTTTCCAGAAGAGAAATTTGCGTGAGATTTGGAAGGCACAATAGAAGAGTAACCATTCTTACTGTCTTAATGTTGGCACTGGATACCAGGCTCTGTAGAGCACAGTGTTGCAGATTTAGCTCACCTTGTTAGCAGAGGGCAGCCTGTGGCCACAGCTCCTTCAGTTCCGACAGCATGTCCTCCCCCCAGCTTCCTTGGGTCCTGGGCCAGGGATGTGTACAGCTCCATTACAAAGGGAATAAGCATCTACTAAAGGCCATCCTTGTCATTAAGGCTGGAAGCAGTGAGACATGCTCAGGCACTAGTTGTCCTCATGAGCTTCAGGTTGTCTTGCTTTCCCCACTTTAGGTCTGACTGTCTTCCAACTGCCAGCAGGTGATTTCTGGCTAAATAGATGTGAAGGCAACAGCCAATAGCCTTGCAGAGTTTCTTTGCTTTTTTTTTCTCTGTATTTTTGGCTTTTTGGGTTTGTTTTCAATAATAGGGATTGAACCCAAGGGCCTTGCACTAAGCTATATTCCCCAGCCCTTTTATTTTCTGTTTGGAAACAGGGTCTTGCTCAGTTGCTTAGGCTGGCCTCAAATGTTAATGATTTGCCTGTCAAATAGATGGAATTGCCTGGCTCATCTTCAGAGTTTTGTTTTGTTTTGCTTTGCTTTGTTTTAGGCAGGGTGTCGCTTTGTAGTTCAGGCTGGCCCTGAGCTCATTATGTAGCCCAGGCAAGCCTGGCACTCAGCAATCCTCCTGCCTCTACCTCCCGAGTGCTGGGATTTACAGGTGTGGTGGCTCACGCCCGGCACTGTGGTATGTGGTACTGATGGCTGGTGGGCATGAGTCACCACACCCAGCATTGTATATGGTTACTGGGATCGAACTCAGCACCTTGTGCTTGTGAACCAGGCACCGGAACCACTGAGCTAAATCTCCAGCCCATGGGCCCAGAATTCTTAACCCATACTTACATAAAGTCTCATCTCTAAAAGTGTGGTTCTGCTTTTCTAATCCAAACCTGACTGATGGAGATGCAAAAAGCTGAACTAGCTAATAAATAACAGATAAGAGACTTTCTGAGTGCTGTGGCACATGCTGATAATCCCAGCTACTTGGAAGGCTGAGCCAGGAGGATCACAAACTCAAGTCCAGTGTGTGTAATTTGGCAAGAATTTGTCTCATGGGCTGTAAATTTAACACAGTGGTCCCAGCACCTGCCTAGCAAATGCAAGGTCGCTGGTCCAATCCCTGGTAACCACATACAACAGTACGGTGTGTGGTGAGTCATACCCACCAACAATCAGTACCACACACCACAGTGCCTGGTGTGGTGATTCACACCTGTAATCCCAGCACTTGGAAAGCAGAGACAGGAAGATTGCTGAGTTTGAGGTTTGCCTGGGCTACATAGTGAGCTCAGGGCCAGCCTGAACTACAAAGTGAGACCCTGACTCAAAAAAAAAAAAAAAAAAAAAAAAAAAAAAAAAAAAAAAAAAAAAAAAAAAAAAAAAAAAAAAAAAAAAAAAAAAAAAAAAAAAAAAAAAAAAAAAAAAAAAAAAAAAAAAAAAAAAAAAAAAAAAAAAAAAAAAAAAAAAAAAAAGGAAAGAAAGAAAGAAGAAAGAAACTTAAAAAGTGCTCAGTGCTCCCTGAGTTCAATCCCTAGTACCAAAAACAGAAGAGAGATAGAAAGACACAGACAGAGACAGAGAGTCAAAGATACTTTCAGATTAAACACTCATGTATTTTCCAAGGAAATACTTTAATTCTGAACATGCATAGAAGTACTAGACAAAGAAATTGACAAAAATCACTGTATCAGACTTTTTCTTTAGCCTTTTTTGGTTTTTTTTCTTTTGTTTTATAGTCCAGGCCACCCCGAGACTCACTGTTTGAGGCCAAACTCAAACTTGAAATCCTCCTGTCTTAGCATCCAGAGTGGTGGGATTATAGGTATTTGCCACCATGTCCAGCTAAGACTGCTTATTAAAATCTGTGCGGTGAAAATGAGAATTAAGTTGTGTCTTATACACAAATTCTCAATGTGGAGTGTAATTGTGATGTGTATATATAATGTACCAATAAAAAAAATCTGTGTGGTGAAACAACAGTTGTAGAGTCTTTTGGCCTAAATGATTGTTGTAGAAAAGAAAAAGAAGAAACATTAAGGAGAAGAACAACCAGGGTGTGTGATGCACACCAGTAATCCCAGCACTTGAGAGAATGAGGCAGGAGGACTGTTATGAGTTCAAGGCCATGCTGGGGTACATAGTGAGTTTAAGCCCAGCCTGAACAACAAAGTGAGGTCCTGTCTCAAAAACAAAAACAAAAAAAGCATCAAACCTAATAAAGAAGGAAAAGCAGAATAAATGAGATAGTGAAAATAAGAGCAAGTGTTAACTGGAAAACAAAGATTCAACAAGAGAAGAAAGAGAAGGAGAAGGAGGAGCAAAGGCCCAGAAAAACAGCCAAAACACACCTGAAAAAGAAAAGAATTTTTTTTTTTTGAGACAGGTTCTTGCTATGTAGTTAAGGCTGGTCTTGAATTTACTCTGTAGCCCAGGCTGGCCTTGAACTTGTGGTGCTCTTCCTGCCTCAGCCTCCCAAATGCTAGGACTACAAGTGTAGGCCACCAGATCCAGGAGAAAGGGATTTTTCCCCAATGAGATCTTAAGATTTATTGCAAACCTATAGAACTTCATAAAGCATTGTCTTAGTACAGATATAAATTAAGTAATGAAGTAAAAAAATCAGAAATGATCCACATATATATGAAAACAGTATAGTACAGGTGGTTGTAATAATGCTATCAGTTTTGGGATCGCATTACAAATCTGTGGCTCTTCAATAGAAAACTGGTTATCCATATACTAATAAAATAAAATGAATCCCTAACTAACACCAAACCCAAAGAATCAAGTTCTGACAGTTGAAATATGGAAAGTAAAACTGTATAGCTTTTAAAAGAAAAGAGAAAACGTTATCTCCATTATCTGAGGGTATGGATGGATTTCTCAAGTCACAAAAATCACTAACCATAAAAGAAGAGATTAATAAATTCAACTCTACTTAAATTAAGAACTTCTGTTCATCAAAGACACCATAAAGAAAATTAAAGATAGAAGCCACAAGCTCAGATTTGCAACATGTAACTGATTAGTATATAGAATCCATAAAGAACTATAATTCTCTGGGCTAAAATTGAACACATATGTGTTTTGATCCCCTTCGGAAGCCCCTGTAAAGCTACAGTAAGACATAAACTCACAAGGAGGGTGAGAAAGAAAGGACGATGGAGGGAAGATTGTGGAAGCTGGAAAGAATGATAGATAAGAAATAACTGATTTTGCAGACCTGAGAAAGCTGAATTCAAAGCCAGGAATAGGAAATTCAATATATTCAATTCAGGAGTAATTCAATTTAAAAACACTAGAATTTCTGAATGGCTCGGGATTGGGTAATCCTAGGCTTCTCTAGAATTGAAGAGAGGGCAGCACCAAGGCTAAAGTAAGGATTACTTGAAAGCCATGTAAGAAGCAGTTAAACCCACTAATCCCCTCTCCTCCACGCCAGAGGTGACTCCCTGCTTCTGTCTCTGCAAAATCCACAGGGCGTATTTTCTAGCACAGACCTCAGGACCGGGATACACGTGGAGGGCACGTTATCACGCTGGATGAGGAGAACCTCCACGTCCTCCCCACAGGCTCTCAGAACATGGCAGCTAGGACTTCACCCTCCAGCCAAAGGCTGCAGGGTATTTTATAGAGAACCTGACCAGTCACGAGGGAAGATACATGGATACTGGCTTCAGAGTTTGTAAAAAGTATTCTCATCATCCCCTAGAAATGTTCATAGTTGACATATGCCACTCAGCTCAAAACCTGCAAGAAGCTCGTTTAGCTAGATGTGGTGGCACACAGTTGTAATCCCAGCATTTTGGGAAACTGAGGCAGGAGGATCAAAATTGGAGCCTAACCTGGGTAGTTTAGTGAATTAGTGAGACCCAATCTCAACAAAAAATTTAAAAGCAGCTTAGGATGTACCTCAGTGTGAAAGCTCTGGTTTCAACACCCAGTACAAAACCAAACATCTGAGTGTATAGTGTACACCTGTAGCCCCACCCCATGGGAAGTGGAGGCAGAACTGCCACAAGTTCAAGGCCAGCCTGAGTTACACAGCAAGACACATCTAAAAAAGAAAGAAAAGTGTCCCACTCATGAACATGAGCAAACTGCAGACACCTGAGGAAAGCCTCTATGAATTATTCTAAATGGCCGTTTTATAGTTATGAGAGTGCACATGTATTTCTGAGTGCTTAGTCTATAGGGAGGGATACTTGAATGTAGATGTAGGAATATGCATCTATTTATGTGTGTAACTGGGTGTGTAGGTGTGTATGTGTGTAAAGCTCAGAGAGGTGCCACATCATTGGATTTGTACCCACATGTGCCATATTCTGTCTGCGCCCACACAGGAATGTGGGTGTACCAGATCTGCCCAAAGAATAAGGTCAGCTAGGCACAGATAATTCCAGAAGCTCCTCAATGGAGACGTTTTCAGGTGCCTACAGCGTTCAGCCCCAGCCACAAGAAGCTTCTGACCTTAAAATCATAAGGGGCAGGTGACGGTGATAAGACAACTGCAGGTACCTTCAACTGAGTCTGCCTTCAACGGAGGACAAGGGGCTCCAAGGGGAAGCCTTGACCCTGGTGATGGGCTGGGCTCAGATGAGCCTCAAGAAACAGAGGGGCAGAGGGCCTGGACCAAGAATAGGAAAGAAGTCAAGGTCAAACGACCAGAGTAAATTGAAGGTCAGGGCTCAGGGTCATGTTTATGTCTGAGTCAGAGCTACAACAGAATTGAGGTTAGGTCAGAGACAAATAATTAAATTTTTTTTTTTTGCTTTATGAGACAGGGTCTCGCTTTGTAGTTCAGGCTGGCCCTGAGCTCACTATGGTGCCCAGGCAAGCCACCGCGAACTCAGCAATCCTCCTGTCTCTGCCTCCCGAGTGCTGGGATTACAGGCGTGAGCCACCACATCCGGCATTGTGGTATGTGGTGTTGATTGTTGGTGGGCGTGTCTCCACGCCCAGCATTATATGTGGTTACCAGGGATCGAACTCGACCTTGCACTTGCGAGGCAGGCGCCGGAACCACTGAGCTAACCCTCCAGCCCCAAATAATTAAATTTTAAAGTACCTGTTCCCAACAAGTCCAATCTTCATCTCCTTCAAAAGTGCCAGATTCCCAGAGAGCACCCACTGTCCAAGAAACCTGCCCAAAGCAGCCAGCTCCCTGGCAAGATGGCCTTTCTCAAGGCTTCGGGTTGTGCCAGAGAGCTGGCTGGCCTTGGAGGAGACTCCCAGGCAGCACGCAGTTCAGAAGAAAGAGGACAGGACACTCAACTCGGACTCTGGGAGAGCTCTTTCCCAGTCAGAAAATGACAGAAATAAGATTAGAAAGCAACTCCGACTGAGAGCAAGGTCTTGGCTCTGAGCCCCAAATTTAGATAGGAAAAGCATTAGGAGGTGATTCAAACAAAAAGACTGGACAAGGGGCGTGGTGGTACTTGGGAGGCTGAGGCAGGGGGATTGCCATGACTTCAAGCTCGGCTTGGACTACATAGTGAGCTCAAGGCCAGCCCACACTACAGAGTGAGATCCTGCTCAAAAGCTGAAGAAAAGAAGAAGAAGGAAGGAAAGAAAGGAGAAGGAAAGACAAAGACCATGAAGAGGAAAGGAAGGTGGCATGAAAATCCCTCTGTAACAGTGCTGGGCGTGGTGGCTTGCGCCTGTCATTCTAGTACTCAGGAGGCAGAGACAGGAGGACTGCTGAGTTTGAGGTTTGCCTGGGCTACATAGTGAGCTCAGGGCCAGCCTGAACTACAAAGCGAGACCCTGTCTCAAAAAAAAAAAAATCCCTCTGGAGTACAGAAGGGGGTTGGACCAGGCTGACTTGGGTCTAGATCTAGGCTCAGTAAGGTCGCAGCTCTGGGGTCCCTGTGACGCAGGAGAGTTAAGGCCTAACTCCCCACCTGAGTTCGTGTTCTCTAAAAATCGAAGAATGAATTTTAGGAATGACAGAGGTTTGAGTAGGAAAATTTTATTGAGAGAGAAAGCTTCTGCCTTAAAAGAGACAGAAGGGGGAACCCAGAAAGTGGGTAACCCAGAATCACTTTTCCCAGGGGAATTTTATGGACCAAAATCACAAGGTGGGGTTGGTTCAAAAGTAGGGGCCACCAATGAGATTCAAAAAAGGTAGACGGGCTATAACAATCAAACAGGAATTTTTGACTCTGACTTTTCCGGGAGGTGGGTTAAAGTCTCAGCCCTCCACCCGAGGAGGTTGGCGCCTTCTTTAGAATATCTGGTGGCTGCCTATTTGGAATATCAATCACAGCTATTCATCTCACATGGGTGGGATAGCTTTTTCTCTGGCAATACTAAGCTCCAAATTGGCTTTCTTGCTCCCTTCCAAGGGCCAGTCCTATCTACCTACGTATGTCTAGCTGGCTTTCCTACCTATAATACCTACACATGTAGCCACTTCTCTCTCCTTTTCCCCAGGGTCTGACTGCAACCATGAAGCTCCACACAGATCCTGAAGCCCTACAGAAGATGGCCAGATGTGCCACACAGGACTACACCTATAAGACTTCTATAGTAGGCCACCCCTACTTGCCTGAGAAGTGCTGGCTCTCTCCAGAGGAAGGTAAGGCCTCACCCTCCCCCAGCTCTGACCCCAGTGTTTCTCATCTGAACCCTAGTTAGACCCTGACCTCCATCTTGATCCTCCAGACACTTCACCTCTACTGGTGACCAGGCCTTTTCCCTAAGAATCACCCATTCCAGTCCGACTCCTAGCCACCTGTCCTGACTGACTCTGGAAGAGATGTCCAAGTCTCTGACTTTCAAGAGGTCCTTCTGACAAAAGAACTAGAAAAGCCTCGTGTTCCATCCTGAGAGAGATGGAGAGAATATAAAACTCCCCCAAACAAATGCCTCCACATGCATTTCAGATGCCACCTCCGGTCTTCTAGGCTATTTTCCATCAACCCTCCCCATCTTTCCTGAATCCCTTTGTCCCACTACATAGCTTTTTTTTTTTTTTTTAATTTTATTTACTTATTTTGAGACAGGGTCTCACCTTGTAGTTCAAACTGGCCCTGAACTCACTATGTAGCCCAGGCTGGCCTCGAACTCACAGCAATCTTCCTGTCTCTGCCTCCTGAGTGCTAAGATTGCAGGCATGAGCCACCATGCCCAGCTATATAGCTTTTCTTAACCTGGAACATTTTCTACTTTCTTCCTGGTGAAATTTCTATCTTGCTCCTCTCTTTTACAGCCAAGACTCCTGAAACAGGCTACACTCATCATCTCTATTTCCTTACCCCTTCATATACTTCACAAAAATTTCACACACAAAAAATTTTTTTTCCAGATTCAGTTTTTTTTTTTTTTTTTGAGACAGGGTCTCGCTTTGTAGTTCAGGCTGGCCCTGAGCTCACTATGTAGCCCAGGCAAGCCTCGAACTCAGCAATCCTCCTGTCTCTGCCTCCCGAGTGATAGGATGACAGGCGTGAGCCACCATGCCCCGCGGTTTTGTTTGTTTTTTGAGGCAAGGTCTTGATATATAGCCCAGATTGGCCTTCTGCTCACTGTGATCCTCCTGTCTCAGCCTCCCAAGTGCTAAGATCACAGGTGTGTACCACCATGCCTGATTCTTTGGCCCTCTCTGTCTCTGTCTCTGTCTCTCTGTCTGTCTCTCTCTCTCTTTCCTGGAACCAAAGATCAACTGAAATTCAGGCCCTTGTGCTTCCAAAGTAGGCACAGTTCCACTTGAGCTAAGTGTGTGTGTGTGTGTATGTGTGTGTGTGTGTGTGTGTGTGTGTTAGGTGAATAAACTGACTCAGTTGGAGTGAACAGTTTGCATCTCCCACAGTCAAACCCTAAAACTGCACTTTACGGTTATGATGGCCATATTCACAGGGTTCATTTTTCTTCACCCTCTGAACTCAACCTTAAGCATTTTAGCATTCTACTCTTCTGATCATGCTCTAGTCCTTAAAACTACTTGCTTCCTCAGCCTCTCCAATGTCTGACTTTGCTGAGTATCTTATGCAACCACACACTGTGGAAACAGGTTCCTCAGGGCCCTGTTCTCCTTACTCTTCCTCCAAGGCCATTTTATCTAACTTACCCTTGACTTTAATTTCTTTAATTTCTTACCTAACTTTATCTAACTTACCCTTGACTTTAATTTCTGAGTTCCAAGTCTTTATTTGCAGTCTTGAATTCACAACAGAATTCTGCTCTCACCAGGCCTGGTGGCACACACCTGTAATAATAGTGCTTGAGAGGCTGAGGCAGGAAGATTGCCATGAGTATGAATTCAAGATCAACCTGAATTATGTAGTGAGATTATGTCTCAAAAAAACATTCCAAGGCCCAGGGATATAGCTCAGTGGCCCCACACCTTCCTGGCAAGCACAAGGTCTAGAGTTTGATCTGCAGTACTGAAAACAAAAGTGTCCACTCTCTTTCATCTAATTACAATTATCTCTACCTAGATGTGTCCAAACGTAGCAAATTCAGATTGTGTATAAACCACCAGTTCAGAGGCACATATCCTAATAGCCACAAATCCTCTTTTTTTACCACTTTCCCTCCTCTAGGGCTTCTTTCACCTTGTATCTCCCACAAGTTCTTTCAGGCGACTGGGGAGTAAATCATGAAAGGCCTTGTAGGACAGGCTGAGATGACAGGGACTGTGTGGAAGCCTTTTAAGTGGGCAAATGTCTTGGTCAGATTTCCACTTATGAAAAAGTACAACTTCTCTGTTGAGGTTGGATTGCACAGTTTAAAAGAGGTGGTAAGCAGACCAGTAAGTTAATCATAATAGTCTTTTATGTACAAAGCACTGTTCTAAATGTTTTATTGTGTAACCCTCACAACAACCCTATGAAAATACTATTACCCATATTTTAAACAAGGAAACTTAGACAGGAAATTTAATTAACTTGATCTGAATCACACATAGTTATTAATTGGCAGCACTGAAAATTAAACCTAGGCTATCTGCAGAGTTCATTCTGTTAACTATAGTATTAATTGTATTGTCTCCTGGATAAGACACCATAACAACTGTCTTCTATGATAAAACATCTATGATAAAACAACTATATTTTGGTGATTAAATTAGTACAGAGATAAGACAGCAGGGAGGAAGAAATGTGGGACAGACTGAAGTGACTCTTAGAAGCAAACCTCAGATTCTGGATGAAGAAGGTGAGAGTGGTGGAAAGAGGGAAGGCAGGCAGAGGAAGAATGAAATGAAAGTGAATAGCAGCAGAACCCTGCCTCACTCAGAAGCTGGTTTGGGCTGGGCTTTCCATGGGCTGCATCTCAGTGTCAAAAGACAAGCACAGGTCAGGTGTGGTGGCTCACACCTGTTATCCCAGGACTCAGGAGACAGAGGCAGGAGGATTGCTGAGTTCAAGGCTTGCCTGGGCTACATAGTGAGCTCAGGGCCAGCTGAACTACAAAGTGAGACTCTGTCTCAAAAAAAAACACAAAAAACAGGCTCAGGCTAAGCCGGGCAAGGAACTGGCCTGAGCGGCCTAGTGAAAGTCTGCTTTGTGCTGGGGTTCAGAGAAGGAAGGGCTAGGGTCCCAGATCCTGGTGGATGGAATAAGGAATAACACTATCTGACCTCTCTGCCCTGATGAAGAAAACAAATGCTGCCCAAGTTACCTGGACAGTGACCCATACTGCACTTGGAGGACAAGACCTTACAACAGCTCCTGCTGCAACAAGTACACTACCTGCCTTCCTCAACTGCCTAAGGTACCTGCTCTGCCCGCCACAGAGCCTGGGCTCTGCTCCCCACAATGCGCGTGCGCACGCGCGCGCGCGCGCGCGCGCGCACACACACACACACACACACAGCGCAGTTTGCAATCCTTTCTCATCAACCATGCCCCAGGGCTCTTCCCCACCTGTAAAGCTAGGGCTTGTATTTTTTAGCTGGAAAGAGAGCCCAGAAATGTGACCATGATGGGCCTGGGTCCTAGTCTCTGGCTCGGCTCTGTGAGGACAGGGTTGTGCGCACTCCTTGACAAGCCACCTTCTGGAAGCTTGTCTAAGGACCTACCCCTCCCTGTCTGGTTGACCTCGACACCAAGGCTGGCCAAGGAGTCAATAATGACTGGGGTCTCTCCGCTCCACCCTCCTTCCCTTTGTGATGTGAGCTGAGACAGATAGCAGGAGAGCAAGGCCACTCGAAAGAAAGCAAATATAGCAGACCTGCCGGGGAGGTAAGACGAGTCCTGCCAGGTCTGATTCCACGGCAGGGAAGGGGACAGGACCTAACGCCAGAGGTGCTTAACTGGAGCCTGATTGCTGACTGAACACTTTGGAATTAGAACTTCCTCAAAAATCAGATATTTTCACAAGTGCCCTTGGTAATTTTGATGGGTAAGCAATATCGAAAGCCTTTTATTCAGAGAGACACCCAGGCACAACTTGACTTAGAGGAACAAAATCAGAGGCAAAAGCTAAAGCGGCTCGGTCCAAACCCAGACAAACCCCCTCGGCCCAGCTCTCCCCGCCCAGCCCCACCCCCGCGGGCGGAGCAAAAGCGTTGCTCAGAGATGACCCCAAACAGCGGGGTGTCGTGGGGGCTGCGGAGCGGCGGGGAAAGCGCCGTGGGGAGCGCGGTCCTGGGGCTCTGGGAACAACTTCTACGCGTCCGGGCTTGAGATGGCATGTGTGCCCGCTTCTAGGAGGCCGGGATGGAGACAGCAGTCCGCGGAATGCCTTTGGAGTGCCCGCCCAAGCCGGAGCGCCTCAACGCCTGCGGTGAGGGGCGGGCGGGGAGCCTGGACGGGGTGTGACTGTTTCCACCTGTCCCGTCCGGCCCTGCCTCGCACCGTCTCTGACCCTGCCCCTTTCTGCCCCGGGACTCTGCTTCCGCGGACGCAGAGCGCGACGTCGTGGTGAACATGCTGAACTCGCTGTCCCGGAACCGGACGCTGCCGCAGGTCTCGTCCCGCTGCGGGTGCGCGGACCCGCTGCCCGGCCGCCTGCCGTTCCAAAGTTACGAGAGCGCCTGCTCCGGCCGCCACTACTGCCTGCGCGGGATGGACTACTGCGCCTCCGGACCGCCGCGCCCCGAGCGCCGCCTGCGGGCCCTGTGCCCAGAGCAGCCGAGTGTAAGGTTCGCAGGGATCCGCATGCCCCAGCGAGCTCCGACCTTACACGAGTCCCACCTCAGCCCCGCCTCGCGTGCCACTTGTGCTCCTCCTGACCAGTTTTTTGTTTTGTTTTGTTTTCTAATTTTGTTTTGTTTTACTTTGCTTTGCTTTGCTTTGTTTTGTTTTTGAGATGGGGTCTTGCTATATACTCCAGGCTGACCTTGAATTTAGTATGGATCCCAGGCTGGTTTCAAATTCGCAGCAATCCTTCTGCCTCAGCCTCCCGAGTGCGGGGATTATGGGCATGGGCCACCCAAACCAACTTTCCACACCCAGTTTCTATTCCTGCCTGCCTCCACTGCCAGCCCTATGCGGGTCTCCAGGCAGGTTCCAGGCAGACTCCACTGGCTCAGCACCCCTGCCCCTGTCTAGACACCTGCTCCTGAAGAGAAGCCTCTAGCCTGCAGAATGCCATGTGTTCTCAGAAAAAACGAGATCATTGCTGGGCGAATGAGCCAGCAAAATGGCGACTGCTTTACCAGAGCGGCCTTGGCTTCCTCAGGCCCCATTCCCCCTGAGGAGACAGACGCCTTGTGTGTCACTGCTAAGGAAGTTGAGGCCCAAGCTCAGACTGCAGTATCACAGCATTTGTCCTGCCCAAACAGGAGAAATCCTAAACCTATGGCAGTTTATACAGCTGTGCAGTGGGGATCCTGCCCCACACTGACCCCACCCTCAAGCCGGACACCCTGATTTACTCACTGTGAGAGGCTTTCCCTCACAAGGGTACATCTAAGGGGAGGGGACATCTAGGATGCCTTCCCAGAAAGGGTGTCGCTGTGAGGTCTTAGGGCAAGAAAGAAGGGACCCCTGAGCTGTGAGAGTGATATGGCAAAGCACCCTCAGGTGTGTGGTCGGACAATGGGGATGCCAGGGTATCCAAAGGCCGCATCTTCCCCTGCCCACCGCTTGGTTTCCCAGGAGTGTATCATGCTACGAGCACTGGCCCGGAATGCAGTGTGTTGTTACAACTCCCCCGCCATCATACTACCCTTCTCCAAACCTTAGGTAAGTCTGGCGCACACATATTTGCTTCCCACACACACTGGAAGTTGTTCCCTTAGCTTGGTGGTGGTGAAGAGGATGAGTTTGGGTGGGAAGCATCCGCCATGATACACCGACAGAAAGATGCCACCAGGAGACACAAGAGTCAGGTCAAAACTGGCAAGGGACTAGAGGACCTGAGAAGAGGGCCAGGAAGTTGGTACACAGGGGTTAATTATCATTGGACTTAGATTCATGGATAGTGGGCTCAGGGCTTGAGGTAAAGGGTAAGTAGTCAAGCTAGGGAGTGTCCACTGGGTATCAAATTTAACAGTACAACCTGAGGTCAGGAGGTCAGTGTGGGCCAGTGTCCCACCCAGGGCCAGTGTTAGTGGCAAGAGCTTGAGATAATTTTGGCACTGAGAATTCATCAGATGTTTACTCTGATGGATGAGGTCCATAGGCCTGATCCATCTCTCCTTGCAGATGGGACACAAGTCACTTCAAGAAGACCGGTGGTCCCCAAAGGAACAACTATGTCATCCACCCAGAGTTTGTGTCCGAGACCTATCCCAACTACCACTGCTGGTAGAGCCTGGGCTGGCCAGGTTTAAGGGAATAGAGCAATAAATTCTCCCCAAGAGGCTGCCTTTTTTGTCCTTTCCCAGGAAGATCTAGAAGGGAGAGGCCAGTTTCTCAAAACCTTCCAGCCCTGAGTCCTCCATACTCCCATGGTTTCCAACATAGCAGTGACTCTGTATCCAGCTAGTGTTCTCCTCCCCTCCAAATAGAGCCCAAATGGATGGGCCCATCCATCTACTTCCTACCCCCAGGAGGAACCCCCAGCTGACATTACCAGTATGCCTCGTTTAGAGGCCCCTCAGAGGACACATAACCCTCCCTTCTGCATAAAAGCTGTGAACCCAAACTCTTGCTTCCTTCTCAAAAACTATTATGGTCTCCCAAAAGTCTCTCCTACCCAAAGCCTAAGTGATTCAAAACAAATTTAAAGGGTCTCATGACCAAGAAATTTCAGATTGAAAAACAAAACCATTATCTTGCCCCTCTAGGACGTCCTGATGTCTCTAGGGTTCTAGTATTTTCCTTTCTCTATTAAAGATGTGAAATCTCAGTCTTCCATCACCCTGGATCCCTGGGAAACGGTTTGAAGGGCAAACCCACCTCCTCCCCTCTCTCTAATTAAAAGCTGTCTTAATAAGAGGGCCTGGACGGGGGCGAGGGCATTGTAAGACACTAAGCAGAAACCTGAGTCCTTGACCCCAGACTGCTAGCCTGGTCCAGTGGGTAGGGACAGTGTCTGTCAGTGACTGGCTGGACGCCAAGCTCCCTCCCTGGGGCTCTTGATGGGAACTCTTCTGCAGTGGGAGCTGATACCCTCCCAGAATTGCCCTATACAATGGTTGGTTGCGGCTGTCATACACATTCCAAAACAGGAGGTGCAAGAACCCCAACATCCCGCAGCGGCTCCTTTCCCCAGGACTACATTTCCCAGCAGGCCTGGGATCAATCCCGCCCGCTCTCGGGTAAACACTGGCCCAGCGGGGGCGGGTCCTCCGGCGGGATACCGAACCCAGAGTCGCCAGACCAGAGGCTGTCTTGGGATTCCAGGGGCAGGGCCTAGGGCAGAGAACGAAAGAGAGGGCTAGGGGGCGGGGCTTCAGGGCCACGCAAAGTGGGGGGAGGGTTCAGGGCGGGGCTGGAGGCTGAGGCCCGGGTCGACAATGGGCGGCCGGGGCGGGGCCGAGGAGCCGGGGGCGGGGCCGAGGAGAGGCTCCGCCGTGTCCAGCAAGGCAGCGCCCGTCTCGAGCTGTGGCAGGTCGCAACAGGCTCGTGTGGAGGGATCCGCGGAGGAGCCCCTCATCCCCACTTCTGCCAAGCCGTCACTCCGTGAGAGAGCCCACGGGAGGATCTCGGGCGGGTGGCGGTGTGCCGTTGAAGGTGCAGAATTCCTGAACTTTGGCTCCTACAGACGGGTAGGTGGAGCAACCCTGGACACCTGGGCCCCTGCACAGGCCTGGCTGCCAGCGGACGGCAGGTCCCTTGACCTTCGTTTGCCCCTTGGCACAGTGTAGCTGTGGAGTGGGGCGCCGAGGGTGGGTGTGGAAGTATTCCAGACTATGCAGGCGCTGTCACTCGATCCTGGAGGATCCGGTCTCTGGGCAAGGGAGGGAGATGGCCAGATCGAGTTGCGTTTGACATTTTCACCACCCCGCCCGTCCCCCAGAAACGTCCCACAAACGACTCTTTTTGGAATTACCTTCTCTTCATGGAGTCGAGCAAGGCCCTCTTCCTCTGACCAAACTAAGGGCTGGCAGCCAAAACAGGTTGAATATCAAGCAAGAAGAGTCTCCCCGCTGGGGCACAGTCCAGTGAAGCCTGCCTGCAGGACCCTACCTGCTAGCATTAGCCTGTGACTGGGCACATAGCGGAGGCGGCAGATTACAGAGGTCTCTAACCACTGCTGCCTCCGGAGCTAGAATTCCTCCTCCACAGCCCCGGTACCATATGCCATTAAAACTGCTCTTCGGCATGGTGGAGTACACCTGTAGTCCCAGCACTTGGGGAGCTGAAGCAAGAGTATCGCCATGAGTTCAAGGTCAGCCTGAACTGTATAGCAAGCATCTGCCTCAAATTTAAAAAAAAATTTTTTTAAACAAAGACTCCTGTCAAACCCCCTAAGAGATCTTTCTGGTCAGTCTGGAACACAATCCCTTATCTGCCACACCGGTCAGGCAGCCCTGTCAGACTATTATCTCCCATCTCTCAAAACATGCTGCAGAGGGTGGAAATAAAATTTTAAAAAATGCAAGCAGTCCAGGCATGGTGGTGCACGCCTGTAATCCCAGCACTTGGGAGGCTGAAGCAGGAGGGTGCATGAGTTTGAGGCCTCGAGTTTGAGATCGGCCTAGACTATATAGCAAAAAATGAAAACAACAAAGAATGCAAATAAAATTGCTATGAAGATGGATTCAGACAAGCTCCCATTTCTGTTTGGGCTACTCTTCCTTCACTGGTTAAGTGGGAACTCTAGCTACCCCTGCTGCTCCATATTATTGTTAGGGATGATGCTCTGCTTGTATTTGGGAGACCTGCATGTTGTCCCAACAGAGTGGGTACTCAAGTCGGTGGACTCCTGTCCTTCATCACAGAACCTTCAAGCCATCCACACATACCTGTAATCCCATCACTGCAGGAGGCAGAGGCAAAAGCATGCATGAGTTCCATCTGGACAGTTTAGGGAGAAACTGTCTAAAAATTTTAAAAATAAAAAGAACTCGGATGTAGCTTAGAGTTAGAGTGTCCTTGGCTTTAGTCCCCAAGGGGGTAAAAAACTTAGAATTTAAGATTCTCAAAACCCAAAAGTTAGAAAAGTTTGCCTTTTTGTGCTCCAAGTGAGAGACATATGACAGTATGAAGATGAGGATGAGAAAGTCTCTGCCCTGTTTCGATATGAACCTCCTTCCCGTTACTCCTTTGGTGCTGTCCAAAATGGAATCACAGTTGTCTCAAATGAGTAGGAATGCTCCCGGCCTAGGCTCCTGAGGCCTTCCTTGGACTCTACTTAGCTTTAGGGTGTCAGCTGAAAGCTACTCCCGCATCTTTCAGGAGGGTTTTTTTCAACCCTACAGAAGGGGAGGAGAGCTAAGTTGTGTGGCCTGAGAGAGTGAAGAGTCTGTTCCAGACCAAGAAGGACTAAAGGTTTAGAATTAGGCAGGGGGAGCAACCTGGGGAGGAGGTATGAGAAATATGTAGGATCAAAACTCTTGCGGGGCGTGGTGGCTCACGCCTGTAATCCCAGCACTCAGGGAGGCAGAGGCAGGGGGACTGCTGAATTCAAGGCTTGCCTGGGCCACATAGTGAGCTCAGGGCCAGCCTGAACTACAAAGCAAACTCTGTCAAAAAAAAAAAAAAAACCCTCTGATCTGCCTCCGTCTTGAAGGATTCGCCTTTGAATAGCTGGAGGGGGAAAAAAAAAACCTGAGCAGTTTCAAAATCTCTTTGAAGCCACCAGCGACAGAGACAGACACTGGCATCTGGGAGAAAGCTAATTATTGTTTGCCAGTCTCCTTCTCTTCCACCCCCCAGCTGGAGTAGTTAGGTACCTGGCTGGCCAGCTAGGTGTTTGCCCTGGTGAGCACCTGCCTGGTGCTGTTTCTTTGTTGGACTCTGCCCAGTGGTTGGGACAGAAAGGGTCAGTAGCCTTGAACAGCAGATAAAGACTCATCCCTTCCCCCAGGCCTATGTTTCCCTTCAGTCATTTCTGTGAGTTCGGCACACAGTTTGTGAGAATCTATGTGTGCAAGGCAGTCTTCTGATCTCTACAGAGATGGTAGGTGGAGGAGAGGCTATCAGGCTGGAAAGATGCAATCTTCTGAGACAGGTGGCCTGATGAGTCAGGTTGGAGAGAGACAGGATAAATCTAGCTGGAACAGAATCAGAAAGGTAGCCAGGACTATTCCATGTCTTGTGTTTTGATTGCAAAGTTTTCACTTCTAAAAAAAGTTTACACTTCTGAAGTTCATCATGGGGCTCACTGTGCAGTTCTCAAAGGAAGTGACACATGTGGTTTGGTGAGTACTTTTAGATCCCTGTGGTTGCTGTGAACAAACATCACTGAAGGGAATCAAGCTGAGGACAGGGAAGCAGTACTACAGGGAGAAATGATAGCGTCCAAACTAAGACAGGGGCAGCAGGAGGGCAGGTGGATGGCAGAGACGGAGGCAGGAGGTAGGTGGCCCACAGAGGTCCTACTGGTAAACAGAGAAAGGAGACGGGCAGAGAAGTGGACTCTGTGATGAACGGCTGAAAACCAGGTGGAAATGCTATGGGACAGAAAAGGCTCAGTTTCCTCTCCTTCCCTTTCAGACTCAGACCGGGTTCAGATGGACCTGGCGGGTGGCCCACTGATGCTCCGTCCTTGGCTGGGGGTTGAATGATGCCCCAGAACGTCGAAGAGAAGAACCAGGACTACCCCCGCCGCCGCTGCCGCCGCCGCCGCTCATCAGGCCAGAAGAACCCTGAGTCACTCACCGCCACAGCCATGTACACCTTCCTGCCCGACAACTTCACCCCCGCTAAGCCCAAGCCATCCAAAGAGCTCAGGCCACTGCTGGGCTCCGCCGTGGTGGGGCTGCTGCTGGTGCTGGCCGCAGTCGTGGCCTGGTGCTACTACAGCGCCTCGCTACGCAAAGCCGAGCGCCTGCGTGCCGAGCTGCTGGATCTCAACCGGGGCGGCTTCTCCATCCGCAACCAGAAGGGCGAGCAGGTCTTCCGCTTGGCCTTCCGTTCGGGCGCCTTGGACCTCGACTCCTGCAGCCGCGACGGCGCCATGCTGGGCTGCTCGCGCACCGCAGATGGGCGCCCGTTGCACTTCTTCATCCAGACCGTGCGGCCCAAAGACACCGTCATGTGCTACCGCGTGCGCTGGGAGGAGACGGCGCCCGGGCGCGCGGTGGAGCACACCATGTTCCTGGGCGACGCCGCAGCGCACTGGTACGGCGGTGCCGAGATGAGGACGCAGCACTGGCCCATCCGTCTGGACGGCCAGCAGGAGCCTCAGCCTTTTGTCACCAGCGACGTCTACTCTTCCGACGACGCGTTCGGGGGCATCCTAGAGCGCTACTGGCTGTCCTCACGCGCCGCCGCCATCAAAGTCAATGATTCAGTGCCCTTCCACCTAGGCTGGAACGGCACGGAGCGCTCCCTGCGGCTCCAGGCGCGCTACCATGACACGCCTTATAAGCCGCCCGCGGGCCACATCGCAGCACCCGAGCTCAGCTACCGTGTGTGCGTGGGCTCGGATGTCACCTCCATCCACAAGTACATGGTGAGGCGTTACTTCAACAAGCCATCCAGAGTGCCAGCGCCCGAGGCCTTCCAACACCCCATCTGGTCCACGTGGGCGCTGTACGGGCGCGCTGTGGACCAGCACAAGGTGCTGCACTTCGCCCAGCAGATCCGCCAGCACCACTTCAACAGCAGCCACCTGGAAATTGACGACATGTACACGCCCGCGTATGGCGATTTCGACTTTGACGAGGCCAAGTTCCCCAACGCCAGTGACATGTTCAACCGCCTGCGCGAGGCCGGCTTCTCCGTCACGCTCTGGGTGCACCCGTTCGTCAACTACAACTCCTCTCGCTTCGGCGAGGGCGTGGAGCGCGAGTTGTTCGTGCGGGAGCCCACGGGCCGGCTGCCCGCGCTCGTGCGCTGGTGGAACGGCATCGGCGCCGTGCTCGACTTCACGAACCCCGAGGCCCGCGACTGGTTCCACAGCCACCTACAGCGGCTGCGCTCGCGCTACGGCGTGGCCTCCTTTAAGTTCGACGCCGGCGAGGTCAGCTACCTCCCCCGGGACTTCAGCACCTACCGGCCCCTGGCCGACCCCAGCGTGTGGAGCCGGCGCTACACGGAGATGGCGCTGCCCTTCTACTCGAGGGCCGAGGTCCGCGTGGGCTACCAGTCACAGAACATCTCCTGCTTCTTCCGCCTCGTGGACCGCGACTCCGTGTGGGGCTACGACCTGGGGTTGCGCTCGCTTATCCCCGCCGTGCTCACCGTCAGCATGCTGGGCTATGCGTTCATCCTGCCCGACATGATTGGCGGCAACGGGGTGCCCGAGCGTACGGCGGGCGGCCCCGACGGGCCAGAGCGCGAGCTCTACGTGCGCTGGCTGGAGGTGGCCGCCTTCATGCCCGCCATGCAGTTCTCAATCCCGCCCTGGCAGTACGGCGCCGAAGTGGTGGCCATCGCCCACAAGTTCGCGGCACTGCGGGCTTCGCTGGTGGCGCCGCTGCTGCTGGAGCTTGCTGGTGAGATCACCGACACTGGCGACCCCATTGTGCGCCCCCTTTGGTGGATCGCGCCCGGGGACGAGACCGCTCACCGCATTGACTCTCAGTTCCTTATCGGGGACACACTTCTCGTGGCGCCGGTGCTGGAGCCAGGGAAGCAGGAGCGCGACGTCTACCTGCCAGCGGGCAAGTGGCGCAGCTACAAGGGCGAGCTTTTCGACAAGACGCCCGTGCTGCTCACAGATTACCCCGTAGATCTGGACGAGGTTGCCTACTTCACCTGGGTGTCCTGACCCAGGCCCCAGGTCAGCCGCCTGCAGCCCTGAACCCTCCTTCACACCCCCAGGAAGTCACCGCCTCTGTACCACCCAGTACTTGGGTGCTGGCTTAAGGGTCCTGGAGCCCAGCTGCAGTGGGTGGGACCCAGGGCGGGGACGTTGAAGCAACCTCTGGCTCCAGTGCACAACCCGAACTGTCCCCTTTCCCCCCACATTCACTCCAGTCTGCAGAAACCTCTTCTCTATGGTGGAGGCAGAGAGTTCAGAGAAGAGATCAGTTTTATACCTGTTACACGTGCTCAGGTTTTAAAAGCACAAGGAGAAACATCTTCCCTCCATCCTAGACTTTACAAACGTCTTTGTCCTCCTAAGGTGGGGCTTCAGTCCTGTTCACAAACCCCAAAATAGTCCCTGCCACACTTAGAAAGTGTTCCTTCTTGGTGTTAGAAGCCAGCCCTGAGTTCCCAGCAATGCCTGAACTGTGGCTGACCTGGTTCCGCTCCAGCTGGGGGAATGGCTGACTGAGGAGGGGCAGGGGCTGGGGAGCAGGGGCATGGCTGCTTCCTGTTCATGAAGAGACTCTTAACCCTGCGCTAACCCATCTGTACATGGACTCAGCCATGGACCTGGTGTTCCTGATGGGCACAGACTTGTAGGGTAGACTTGATGCCTTAACTCAAGGATGTGCATGTGCGTTTGTGTGTGTGTGTGTGTGTGTGTGTGCGCGTGCACACACGCACTGAGAAGAGTGTAGGAAGGCACACAGCATGGATCCCAAATCTCTATAGAATGAGCACAATATCTCTGAGGCAAGGCAAGCCTGGAAGGAGAGGGAAGGGGACAAGTTCCAGGCTTCGATTGTGACCTGACCCTCACCCAGGTGGTTTCCCTAGGACTCTGATAGGAAATAAACAGCTCTTTCAAGATTCCTTGGCTAACTCTGCACATGTAGCAGAGGCGTGACCTAAATGAGTGATGTTCTTGTGCACACACACACACACACACACATTATAACACCTGCCAATGTGTATCCAGGGTAAGGTTTTTCATCTCAGCCATTTTCCTTAAAATCAGCCTCAGCCAGAATAAGTTTTTCCTGACTTTGCTGCTGGGTCCAGGAGAGGAGTGACTTGCCAGATGCAGGACGTGGGAAATAGGCTGGAGCTCAGCTTCCTTCCACAGCTCTGACAAGTGCCCTACTTCCTACAGAATGCTCTGTGTGCCTGCCTCTCCTACCCCCTCTATGTTCTCAGTGTGAGAAAAGCCTGATGAAAGCCTCAGGGCCCTCAGAGATGCCCATCTCTAGGGCCAATTTAGCTATGTGAACTTGAGCAAATGCTTAACCTAGCAGAGCCTCAGTTTCCTTATATGTATGATGCCTACCTCCAAAGTCATAAGAATTCTAAGCACAGATGTATGTAAAGGGTGGTACAAAGTAGATGCTCAATAAAAGGTAACTGTTATAATACTATTACTTGTTTGCTTGCTTAAAAACAAGTATGCTTTCAATGTCCAATTCCAGCCCTTTTCCTCCTTGCTCTGTCCCTCATTCCTGCCATTACTCTGGTATATTCCAAGTTTATCTCTTTCCCTGTACATCTGGATCTAGGGAGCCTGTCCCTCCTTCAAGAGGTTTCTACCAGGCATGTCATAGACAGAGTTCCTCATGGGTCTCCCCTGGGCCTGGGGACTGTGTGCAGGGTGGGGTGTATGTGATGCACCATTGGAGAACTCCACTCATAGGAGCTAGTAGGGAGGAACTGTTGGGAACAGTCCTGTTTGGGAGAAATAATTGGAACGTCCTTCCCAGCTGCCTACTACTTTGGACTCAACTCACCTTCACTTCTGGTAACAAGGACTCCGGTCATCCCACATGCTGTGATGCTTCAAGGTGGAACTACTCCATTGCCATGTGTCTGCTCTGCCCTCTGAGTCTTTGTTACATTTTGTTACTTGAGAGGTGCTGAATAAAAGCTGTAGCATGCAGGGGCCTGGGGTCTTTTGCTACAGATCAGGCCCAAACTCAGCTTCTCTAAGCCTCACTTCTATCTAGATATTATTTCACTGTGTGCCATCGACTCACAGGAGACTAGAACCTAATCCAAAGGTCCTAGTTACGTTCGCTTCCCCTGTTTCCCACAAGGAACTGAAGAGCCACTGCCGGAAACCTGGTCCTGGGGCCTAGACTCCCATTCTATGACCCTGTCTTCCTGGGAGTCTGCCTCAGCTTCCTCTCCAACTCCACATGAATGGACTTAGCTCTAGCCAAACTGTGAGATGTGGGTTCTCTGGGAGAGTTTTTGCCTTTATGCCCTAGATTTGAGTAAAGTATCTCTGACCCTAACACCAGGCTAAGACTTCTGGTACTCCCTACCAAGCACTCTGGGCCTTTCTCTCCTTCCTGAGTAGGAGGATAATGTTGACCTGTCTGTCCTCTGGCCACCATCCCACATAGAACCTGAACATGGTAGGGGCCTCTCAACTCTTTCTCTCTTGGACCCTTGAATCCAATCCTCACAGCAGCCAAAGAAATCTTTTTGAAATTAAATCATTTTTGTTAGGGGAAAAACATCTAAAACGTGGTGTTCCAGGCCTCTGAGATCTGAATTCTCACACCTCTGTCTCTGTTACACTCACACACATGCACACAAGCATATTTTCAAAAGCATTTGAAGAAAACACTACCTTCTGTTCTGAGAACAGCTATGCAAACATTCCTGCCAGAAAAGGCTGCTCAGACCTACCCTGAAGAAAAACTTGTGGCCAAAGGGGTGGTTCCCTTTCCTGCCATTGTTTGACTCTGTGGGGCTTCTGCTGACACCCCACCCTCTCCAGTACTCAGCCCAGATCCCAAGGAACAACCACTTCTTATCTTAAAAGTGGTTATTTCATCTGCCCTGGCTTCTTTCCAGAGCTTGAAAAGAGGGAAGATACAAGGTCTTAGGTGGCAAGCCTTGCATTTGGCTCTGGGTCGCGTTAGGAGCAGGGACAATTTGCAAAAGAGAGGAGGAGGACCCAGCACCTTTAGTCTAGGTAACAGGAAGAAGTTGTGCCTCTTGTGCTCTGTATCCTTGTACTATTTTTCCCTCCCAGGCCTCCTTCCACTCCTCAAGGAATCCAGCTGAGAACTTCCTATTATGCAAACCCAGAAACCAGGCATGGTGGTGCTGCCTGTAATCCCAGCCCTCTGTAGGCTGAGGCAGAAGGATCACTGGGAGTTCAAGGCCAATCTGGACTATACAACAAGATCTTGTCAATAAATAAATTAATGAGTAAAATAAGGGAATTCTGCCATCTATGACAACGTGGATGGACGTGGAAGACATGCTACATGAAATGAATGGGATACACAAAGACAATACATGATCTCTGCTTATATGTGTAATTTTTAAAGGTCAAACATAGGACAATGGGCAAAAAATGAGAATTAAGTCATGTCATATACTGGTTTATACCAGTATTCTATATTCTGTATGCTCAATGTTGAGTGTGATAATGATGTGTATATAAAAAGTACCTATATCACAAAAAAATTATAAAAAATAAACTAAAACTAAAATAAAAAGAAAAGTAAAAGCAATCATATGCATTTAGGTCAGAGACGCATAGAAAAAAAAGTCAAACTCATAGAAACAAGTGTAATGGCAGCTGTCAAAGGCTTGTAGGGAGCAGGAGAAAGGATGACAACATGTTGGTAAAAGGGCATGAAGTTTGAGTTAGGGTGAGTAAGTTTTACGGATCTATTCATAGCATGATGACTGCAGGTAATAATAGCTGTGCACGGTGGGACACACTTATAGTCACAAGGGCTGTGAGGAAGCTGTGGCAGGAGAGATGCCAGGAGTTCGAGAACAACCTGGGCTACATAGGGAGAACTTCCCTCAAAAAAACAAACAAGCTGGGCATGGTGGCTCATGCCTGTAATTCCAGCCCTCAGGAGGCAGAAGCAGGAGGATTGCTGAGTTCAAGGCTTGCCTGAGCTACATAGTGAGCTCAGGGCCAGCCTGAACTACAAGGAGAGATCTGAGAAAGGAAGAAAGAAAGAAAGAAAGAAAGGAAGGAAGGAAGAAAGAAAGAAAGAAAGAAAGAAAGAAAGAAAGAAAGAAAGAAAGAAAGAAAGAAAGAAAGAAAGAAAGAAAGAAAGAAAGAAAGAAAGGAGAAGAAAGAAGGAAGGAAGGAAGAAAAGAAGAAAGGAAGGAAGGAAAAAGAAAAAGAAAGAAAGAAAAATCTGCACTGAAAAGAAAACCATATTGGGCCAGAGATTTAGCTCAGTGGTTCTGACGCTTGCCTTGCAAGCACAAGGTCATGAATTCGATACCCAATAACCACATTCAACAATACTGGGCATGGTGACTCACGCCCACCAGTAATCAGTACCACATACCACAGTGCCGGGTGTGGTGGCTCACACCTGTCTAATCCCAGCACTCAGGAGGCAAAAACAGGAGATTGCTGAGTTCGAGGTTTGCAGGGGCTACATAGTGAGCTCAGGGCCAGCCTGAATTACAAAGTGAGACCCTGTCTCAAAAAAAAAACACAAAAAACCAGTATCTTTTTTATCAATTTTTTTCTTTGGAGACAGAATCTCATTGTGTGCTCAGACTGCCCTTGAACTTACTATGTAGTCCAGCCTGGTCTTCAACTCATAGCACTCTTCCTGCCTCAGCCTTTTGAGTGCTGAGATTATAGGCATGTACCACTATGCCTGGCAAGATTTAAAAATTTTGTTACAGGGCCAGAGGGTTAGCTCAGTTGTTCCAGTGCCTGCCTCGCAAGCACAAGGACCTGAATTTGATCCCCGGTAACCACATATAATGCTGGGCGTGGAGACACGCCCACCAACAATCAACACCGCATACCACAATGCCGGATGTGGTGGCTCACGCCTGTAATCCCAGCACTCGGGAGGCAGAGACAGGAGGATTGCTGAGTTCGCGGCGGCTTGCCTGGGCACCATAGTGAGCTCAGGGCCAGCCTGAACTACAACGCGAGACCCTGTCTCAAAAAAAAAAAAAAAAAAATTTT
>PVIC010009531.1:0-45331 GCA_004025085.1 Thryonomys swinderianus
TATTTTAGTATCATACTGAAAGACGGGTTTGTGTCTTTCCTCATCACCTCAAATGATCGTACTTTTTCCTTCTTTTCTTTCTCAGTGTTGTTTGTCTTACTCCACCGCGGAGACCCGAAGGATCAGCAGAGGACAGCTGCAGTTCCTGGCCGTTTTCCTCACTACTACGACCGTTCTTCCTCTGTCTACACTGCTCTTCCTTCTGGGCCGCAGAGAAACTGTGCGGGCCCGTGTTGTGGGGTCTGCCCTGCTTCCCTCGGCAGCTCTTGGCCTCTGCCTCTGTCTTACTCAAACACAATATCCCCCCAATTCTGGTGCTCCCTGTTCTGTCATAATTTCCCTTCTCGATTAGAGGAGGACGTGAGAGAGAGCTCTCCTACCAGTCTACGTACATGCTGTGTTAGTCCCGTCTTGAGACAGTGAGATCTCTCATTTCTACTCCCATGAGCTAGTAGTTGGTTTCCTTAACAGACTATTTTCTGTCTCTACTATCCCAAATACAATTTCTACTCTGTCAAATGAAATGTGAATCGCTGCTACTGCACAGAAGTGTTGTTTTTGTTGGCACGTGTGACCTGCAGTACATCTCAAATCTTCATTTTAATTGACCCATCAGTACTCTTTTAATATTTAATCATTCCATCTCCTATGAATGCAATCTTTGCTTCACTGCTGATAAATTCCACTGCAGTTCTTAAATTGCAGGCTGCTCTGTCTTCTTCTACTCTTCTTCCTTCTCCCTCAACTGTACAGCATGGAAGCTGTGGAGTATATTGAAGCTTAGTCCTTGGATATTTTTCCTGCACTTCTTATGAGTACTGCTTCATACCCTCAGTTTATGCGCTGTCTAGGTGAGGAAGCCTCAAGAACTTTATCAGCTAGACGTTTTCTCTGAATTCTAACTCCTCCAAAAGCCTCTTGAAACTTCTACTCCTGGTTTCAAAAGCCAGGTGATACTGAATGCATTCAAATGGAAGTACTTGTTTTCTCCCCTAATCCAACTCTAACCCCAATTTCTTACCTCAGCTAACATAAATCCTATTCTCAGCTGGTCAAGTTCTCTCTGGATACTGTACCTCAGTTTGCTCACTAATACTTTTGATTCTACTTCGAAAACTATCAGATTCTAAGCAATCCTCACCATATTAAGCACTAAATTCTATTTGGGTCCACTTTTCTAAATTTCACTTAATTCTCACAAAGTCTGATTCACAAAAAATAAAGCGAAGTAAATGAAAAAGCCTGCTTTTGGTTTATAAAATAAATGTGAATCCTACAAATACTGAAGGATGGACCATATTTTAAAGTATAAGAAATTATACCTACATCAAGTATTGAAATGCATAATAAAGAGTAGATACCAGGCCAAAACGTTCAAGAAATTTGAAAATTATTTTAACTCACCATCAAAATAATTTTAAACTCAGAAATCTGCAATATCATTATATATCTACAACCGTATGTTTTATCTATAAGAAACGTTAAGTACTAGGTTCCCTAGAACATTACCAAACCATCCAGTAGGTAAGACAAACATAAATTTATTACTCAGTCAGAACTGCTTGCATGGAATCATTGTCTTATTTCATAGAAAAAGGCAAAGTTTGGATATTCAAGATTAATTTGGAACCCCTCTCGGTACAGTTGTGGGGGCCGCCTTAGCACTAGATGAAGCTTATCTTTTGAATACTTTAAGACGTTAGAAATACATGAGTAAGAGTTTCAAGACAAGGATGTCAAACATGTTTAAAAATTACAAAAATAAATTGATATTATCTGCCATCAAATCACTTGGATGGTTTTGCAACTTTTACAGGGGAAAAAATTCATATAGTGGTAAAATAGAACTATGTACACAAGGTTTGTGTCCTTGGGAAACTTCAAAAAAATATATAAAGATCTAGAGTCCAGGGTGTTGCAGAATCATACCAAGGAAGTCAAGTCTTCCAAATCATTTGACTAGGATTCTACTCTGCCACGATATATGTCTTCATACGCAAAGGATATGGCCCTGATACACAACCTCAAGTTTACACGGCAAAGAATAATGGGTGTATACAGACATGGCTGTCGTCCATGTGTATCGGTCCATATATATTGTTCCTGCATGTATTGTCCCTGTATATATAGTCCATTATACAGATATGCCCTCCCCCTTGTATTTATATTAGTCCATTTTAGATATATATTATGAGCACATTCGACCTAGAGAATTTGTGCTTGTACATGCTATATCTTTTCTTTTTTTTTTTGAGACAGGGTCTCGCTTTGTAGTTCAGGCTGGCCCTGAGCTCACTATGGTGCCCAGGCAAGCCTCGAACTCAGCAATCCTCCTGCCTCTGCCTCCCGAGTGCTGGGATGACAGGCGTGAGCCACCACGCCCGGCGCTGTGGCATATGGTGCTGATTGCTGGTGGGCGTGAGTCTCCATGCCCAGCGTCGTATGTGGTTACCAGGGATCGAACTCAGGACCTTGTGCTTGCGAGGCAGGCGCCGGAACCACTGAGCTAACCCTCCGGCCCTACATGCTCTGTCTTGATTCTGGCTTTCTCCCATTTCCCTCTCTTCCCTACAACACTACCCAATATATATATAAGCTTTGTCTCCATTTTTCTGTTCTTACCATCAAATTTTTTCTTTATGTACTTTGCTTTCCCTACCACACATTTCCCCTTGTCTTTTGAACATTTTCGCCCTTTTCACAATACCTATGATACAACGTAGACCTCATTTATACTTTCAGTTTCTCATACCAGAGAAATTATATAGCATTTCCATATCGATGTTCTATTTGTTTTACATATGAAATATAAGGTTCCGGGTATGTCTGTTTAAGTATCAAGGTCTCTAATTTATCTTTCTTTCTAGCTGAATAATACTCTATTTTATTAAACACACACACACACATGTGCACACGCACGCATGCACACCTTCTTTATCCAGTCTCCAGCTGATGGGCATTTGGGCTGTTTCCATGATTTAGCTATTACAAACGGTGCTGCTATAAACATGGATGCACATATATCTCTGTAGTATGATGCTTTTAATTCTTTAGTGACTAGATCTAGCAGGGGGATAGCAGGGTCAGTGGGACCTTGAGTCCTAGTTTCTTGGGGAGTCCTCACGCTGCTTTCCATAGTGGTTGAAGCACAGTCCCACCCACGGTGAAGAGGGGTTCCTTTCTCTCCACAGCCTCACCAGCATCGGTTGTTGGTTGACTTCTCGGTAGCAAGTCATTCTTCCTGGTGTGATCAGAATTTCAATGGAAAATCTTATTGCTGTGAGATAGGTTGTGGACATAACTAAAGACAACAGACAGAACTTGAAGCTAAAACTTCTATTCAAGAAAATAGAGTCAGTGTGCACCTGCACCAAAATGGGAGAGAATCCACGATTCTTCTAAGACCCAATTTAGGCATTTCCTATGTGTCAAAGATACCAGTTTGTATTCATCCTACTATACTTAACAAGGACACGGATGTGCTAGACATAATTAAAATTATACTCTTTGAAATATATATTTATTTATCAACAAATCATTTAAGAAATTTATGCACTTAGAAAAAACAACTTTTTCATAAAGTTTTTAAAAATAAAATTCTTTTTGAAAAACTATTAAAATTAACAGATATCTGTTCAATAGAGTATATTTTAGGAAATCTCTTTAAACTCGTTAAAATAACACCAAAATAATTACTGATATTTATTTACAAATTTTAGTTTCTTTATGCTAGCTATAATAAATAATTATTTTGAATAACACACTATTTTTAGTTTTTAAATTATGATTTCTTTTAAAAAATTACCGGCATTCATCCTGACAGTTTTGTTTTATAATTAATATATATTTTGGTAAATAATATATTCTAATTGTACATTTAATGAATTCTTCCCTACCAGCTTACTTTTAATTAAAAAATATTCTCACTGCTCTACTTTTTTTAACTAAAGCATATAATGTAGAGAAGTAAAGAAATTTTTAACCTCTTTCACAGTACTTTTTTCAACAATTTTCATGATCACAAAATGTCCAATTAAAATTTGGAACATAGATTCACCAAATGAAATTGAAAAGTCAAGTTTTTTGTAAAATTTAAGATATTCAAAGGCACCATTATAGAATTTAAGGATTAACTTTAGCATCATTTGAGAGTATAGAATTTAATTCATTCAGAACCATTTTTCACTGATAGAATTGAATTGAATGTCTTCTTGTTCTGCAAGTTTTGTAGTTAATTATAAGAAACCTTTAAAATGAGAGGTTTTTAGTAGTTCAAGCTTTAGAAACTTTTCAAATTTTCAAGATATATTAGAAAATCTTCGTGAAAACATAGAAGACTCATTCATTAAAATGATGATAATCTTTGGAAATTGAAATTACACCTTCTCTTGTGTCTCTCGCATTCAGAATATATCGAAGGTTGTTTGGTGTCAAAAAACTCTATACAATTAAAACTATCTTTCCACTTTCATATACAATTACAACTATTTTTAAACCTACTTAGTAAAATGTTATTTTCCCGTGATTCTTTTTTTCAAGTATATTGATACATTTTAGATATACATGATGATCAGATTCAACATGGAGAATTTGTACCTATTTGTACTGATTCTCATTTTTCCCATTCCTCCGCCCTCCGTACAAGTCCTACCCCATATTCACGAACTTTCTTTTTATTTTCACCATCGCATTTTTTCTTTCCTTTACACCCTTTCTTTTTTCCCTTTGAATGTTTTCTTCCTATTTCACAATACCTAACATACAGTAGAGTTTACCATGATTCTTTGCTCTTCCAAAATTTATACTCTTAATTACAGAATCAATTACACCTACATACATACTGAATTTTAATTAGGGCTATGATAAGTTATGACAATGTCTAATATCAGATTGTCAGCAGCCTCGCTTTGATTTCAAGAATCGGAGGAAAAACCTCAAAGGATTATTGTGTTCAAGTTTAATAATTTATATTGAACTCTCTGAATGTGGTACTTTCCAGCGATATTATTTAGCCTTTTGTAATAGTTTTCATCTACCAGGCCAATACTAAGATCTGGTTTCATTTTTCATACATATTGAAGAAAACACAGAACTGGAAAAGATACATGTTAATTCAGGAGAAGTCGTGATCTAAATGAAAGCCCACACTTCGCTCGCTCTTTAAGTGTCTCTCTGGAGCTTCGTGCTATAAATCATCACCCTGGACACATTTGAACTCAGCTACCTAAGCAATTTAAATAGATCCTGGAATTTGTTTAGCAGATTTGCTGAAATTGTCTTAATAGGAATTGATAGCCTCATACCCTTAGTGATTTTAGTCGTTTTACAAGGAAAAAAATATATTTTTCATCAGACATGGACTTTTTGGCTAATTGCTGCAGAAATGAACTATTACAAAATGAAAGGTATCGTTTTTAAAATTGAGTCTATCGGCACATTTAAAGTGGTATGTTATGATCACATTAATAGGAGAGTTTGTACCTGAACATGATATAGCTTTATTCTTACTGTTCCCCATTTCACGGCCTTCCCTGTGACCCCACCCCATATACATAAGCTTTGTTTCCCTTTTTTCCTTTTTCCCTTCAATTTTTTTCTTTCCTTAATATCACTGCTAGCTATGCAATAAAATAAACTGCAAAGCCATATAGGAAATAGGTCAACTACATTATATAAATTCAGTTTTATCAGGAAATGTCTTAAAAACTGAGCTGGAGAGTGAGATGGATATCGAGACTGAACAGTCCAGGCAGTGATGTTTATTATTATTAGTGGGCCTTCATATTCACCCACGCGATAAGGTAAGAGCTCCATGCCTTGCATGCGCGTCTCTTGCGACACGGGGAGAAGACAGCAATAGCAGGAAGTCAGCAAAGGGCTTCAACCAACCCAATTCTGACATAGTCAATGATTAATAATTATGATGTTTTGCAGGAAAATTTAAGAATCTGCAAATGCCAAGACAGATTGACAGGAAGACTGAACACAGAAATTAAATAACTGCCCATGTTGAGCCAAGTCGTGGAGGCAACATGACTTGTAGGGTTCTCATCGCGTTGGATACATGCTTAAGTCTGATTCTAGCCTTCCACTTAATTTGCTGTTGATTTGTTTCATTTATGGATTGCTGCTTGGCAGGCCTTTTTGTTTTTAATGAATTGTCTATAAAGTAATCTTAGAGATAATTTAACATTTTTTTCTGTTTTTCCACGATGATATTCCTCTGAGCATTAAAATTCAGACATTTAGAAGGTTAAATATTGGAAGACTTAGTAAATCTTTGAAAAAGTATGGACTGAAGAACAGAAGAGTCTTGACATCTAGAAAAATAGAGGTGATGCTTTTCTTCCTTATCTGTGTGGTCCAGGGTTGAAATTAGGGGCACAGGTGCTACTGAACAAATCAAACCCAGATACCACCAATCCTACCAGTTTGAGTAAACTGGGTACTTACCTTTGTCTTCAGTTTCTTCTACTTTGTTTTGCAAGCCAGGTTTCCTCAGGGATTGAATTAATAAAATAAATTGCTTACAAAACACCAAGCTCACTCAACGTTTTCTATAGTCATTACTATGAAGCTCCTGTTTTATTTGTATCCTATTCTCATCTTGCTTCTCCTCTTAATTTTCTACTACTACAACTACTACTATTATTATTACTTTCTTCCAATTAATTACAGAGTAGTTATACCTACATTTATATAACCCATGCACTCCAATAAGGTGCATACAAGATCTATCACAAATCAAAACTTCTTTCTCTGTTTTATAGATTTTGTATGGGAAAAGTAAAATGATCTTCTTACATTTTGTTTAACAATATAAATATTTTCTCATGAAAGAAGCTTAAACCACTCAGCCCATTCCCTGAACTCCTACAAGGGTTCAAAAATAATATTTGCTGCTGTTATTGTCACTGTTATTGCTTATTGATATTAATTGTATGCTTATATTTTTGTGGTCAGTATTATGCTTGATATTATTATTGAGAGGTATTATTCTCACTTAATAGGAATTGGAAGATTAATCTTTTGATGTGTACTAGGTATTGTCTACATAATTCTTAACAGAAGTTAATAGATATCTAATTAATTTCAACAAAAACTGGATAAGCAAGCTAAGAATTTTATCACTGAAATTTAGAACATAAGATGTTTGTTTCTCTGTTTTATAGATTTTGTATGGGAAAAGTAAAATGATCTTGTGAGTATGAGTCAGTGAAACATTAGTCTATCCTCATTTCAAGAAAACTAAATTATCTCAACATGAAAAATTATGTTGAGCATCTTTAGTTATGAGTGTATTTTATTTTAATTAAATATTTTTGTTTACAGTTTCAGCTTTACAAAATCTAGAAGGTTCTTTCATCTTTTAATAAATGTTGTCTGTCAAAAATACCTTTTTTCACGAATCAAAATTTTTTTCCTTTTTTTGTTGTTTTAAATATAGATAGGGAAAAAGCCCCAACTAATATTTGTGAGTAAATTTTTGAACTTTATCTTTACCTTTCCAATAAAATGTCTATTTTGTTAAGAAATACAGATAGCATTTGCTTAGTAAAAACTAGCAGATCTAAACAAAATGAAGAAAAATCTTAAAATATACTCACATTCTTAAAGAGATGTAATAGAAATATCATTGTTTAAAAGTCATTACATACAGCCTGGGGGTAAGAAATTGTGATCATTATTTCCATACTTCAATTCACATACCTACATATTAAGTAGACTGATATATTTTAACAATGATTTTTAGATGTAGAAAGAAGAAACTTTGTCAAATACTGCTTTGTAACAAATTATTCAAAATTTAGCTGCTTAAACATTTATCTTTAAAACTGTTACATTTTTATTTTCTAAATAAAACTTTGTAACTATTTTCTAATAAAACTTTGTAACTGCAAAAAATTGTAGCATTCAAGTACATTAATACATTTGGTCTTCAACTCTTACATAATGAGACCAATATTATGTCACATTACTTTTTTTCACTCATTCCCACAGTCTTCTTCTGCCTTTTATTTATTTGTTTGTTTGTTTGTTTGTTTTTTGAGTTTTCTGGAGACAGGGTCTCGCTATGTAGTTCAGGCTGGCCCTGAGCTCACTATGTAGCCCAGGCAAGCCTCGAACTGAGCAATCCTCCTGCCTCTGCCTCCCGAGTGCTGGGATGACAGGCGTGAGCCGCCAGGCCCGGCTGCCTTTGACTTCTTCAGAGGGCCTCTGCTGGCGTAGTATCGGAGGCTGCTCACATCTTGATGGCCCAAAAGCCAAAATAAAGTGGAAAAGGTTGAGCCCTCGGCAGCTCCTTCAAAATTAGAACTCCAAAGACCTATCTTTCTCCGACCAGGTTCCACTTCCTAAAGATTTTATCAATAGTGTCACAGGTGGATGACAAATGTTCTAAAACATAGACCTTCAGAGGACACTTATTAAACTATGGCAAACATAGTATAAAGTAAGAACATTGAAAGCAATCTCTACTCTTGTCAACAGCTATGACTAAAAACAGCAGGTCCAGCAAGGAACCTTTATGTGTATCACCCTAATGGTTCACATACGGGGAAAGGAAATAATAATTCATTCTGAAGGAATAACTTTTCCGTGTTAATCTGAACTTGGAGGTAGCTACATAAACCAGATTGTTTGACTATCTTTGAGACAAATGAAGAAGTGGAATATCAACTAAATAAATTCCAGGGCTGGAGATTTAGCTCAGTGGTTCTGGCACCTGGTTAGCAAGTGCAAGGTCCCTGGTAACCACATACAACGAGGGTGGGGTGACTCATGCCCACCAGGAATCAGTACCACATACCATACCTGCTGGGCTTGGTGGCTCAAGCTGTAGTCCCAGCACTCGGGAGGCAGAGGCAGGAGGATCGCTTAGTTTAAGGCTTGCCTGGGCTACATAGTGAGCTCAGAGCCAGCCTGAACGACAAAGTGAGATTCTGTGTCTCAGGAAAAGAAATCCAAAGTGCCAACTTCGCCAGATACTTGAGAGATTTGATTCTCTCATATGTGATGGGCAAGAACACAGATGTTAATATTGCTTCAGTTCAGAATATTGTTATATACAAGATATGATTAAATGATTTGGTAAATGTTTACATTTTAAAAACTATTATAGGAAACAGGGCCAGAGATTTAACTCAATGGCACTGGTCCTGAGTTCACTCTTTAGTACTTAGAAAAAAAATTACAGTAAAAGAACATTGTCATCATTTCATCCTAAAATTTCCTCTTCGTTTGAACACATTTATCCCAACATCTTTGCTACCTTCTGGTGCAGCTCTGCAAGCTTTGTCTCCTCTCTTTCCCAGCACTTTGTGGCTCCCAAATGTCCTGAATCAATTCACCAGTTCAAGCGTTCACGGCTATTTTGATTTCAGGGAGGATTTGCAAGTTGAACAGCAGAGCAGAGAGCGCGGTGATGTCTCTCCGGGACTACTCAGCAGCACTAGCTTTATTTTCTATCACCTCTCCTGAAGACATTCATTATAAAACATTTTTAAATTTAAATATTCACCACACATTTTGCTCACCTCTTCTATTTACTTTGTCAGATTGAAGAATATTAATTATTTAAACGGGAAAAGTTAGACATAATAAATAATGAAGGTGATTTTTAAAATTAGCGTGATTTAATTTCAACTAAAGAGTTCATTATACTTTGACTTGACCTTCACATACAAATCAAAACCCTAAATAAAATGTCTAATTATCTACTTCTTATGACTAGTAAGCTGAAAATCTGATGCATAGCTTTATTCATTTCCATTCACTTCATAAAATTTAAAATATTTCCCATCCAATATTATCATAATGATCCTGGAAACACCATCTCACAAATACTTTAAAAATGCATTTCACTAAAGGTAGAGATTCATCAAAAACATAACAGATACATTTTAAACTAGTTTTATAACTCCATATCCCCTATCACCATGTGTATTAAAAATCTACAGATTACTGGATATTAAAATAATGTCATATTTTAATAATATTACCAAACCCAACATCTCCCTCTTCTGCATTCAGCATATTCTCAGAGCAAATTAGCATTTATTACCTAGGTCACTGGAGAGCACATCCTACTTGGAGTACTTCTAGCATCTCTGAGAAGAATGGTTGCTAAAGAATCAACCATTTCGCAGGTAAAAAAAAAGAGATAGGAAGGGAAGTGAGTACATGAAAATTTGATAATGAAAATTAACTCTGAGGACTAGACCTAAGTATTATGTTCTGTTCTTCATTTTATCAGTTATCTAAGGTTTCCTTTCTCCGGCACTAAAGGAGGCACCATTATATAATATTTAGTAGATTAAATAATTATAGATGTTCACAGTGTATGTATTAGTTGTGTGATAAAATACAATCTACTATCTGAGATTTGGTTACTGAGTCTAATCACAGATGAAAATAGAAGCTATTTTTTCAAGTCATCTTCCAGTAAGGAGGATACCAAATTAATTTTCGTTGCCTTTGGTGAGACAGAGCTCCGTGTCTTTGTGTGCATCATTGTATGTATTAGTCAGAGTTTAAGGGGAAGTACAACATCAAATTTATGGTAACAGCAGTTTTCTTTAAAGTGTTATCAACAGAGATGAATAGGCAGATTCATGGTTTTATCTTTTATACAATATTGCCCTCTATGGGAACCTAAGATACTGAAGATTTTAGCACCATGATAAGTGTGTATTTTAACAGACTTCTGTGATTATCAAACGCTTTTCTTTGTTTTTAGTTTAATCATTTCCCTCTTTCTCACACACCAGCTGACACAAAAACCTAAACTGGAGAATTAAATATATCATTTTTATTATTTAGTATGTTTACCATGTAATAATTTATTTTATTATATTTGTTATTATATTTGATTATTTTACATGAAACCATCTGTTTCTAAAATAATACACTTCTTTCAAACTACCTTATAATTATTTTACTTATGATATTTTCTATTTAGAAAAGGAAACCTTAAGTGAAATCTTAAAGTAAAAAGATGGTCCTTATAATAAAGAAGAAAACAGTTTACATGAAGATGTATTCAAGTACTGTAATATCTTTTCCTGATTCAAAAAATATAAACCATATGAAAGTTATAAATAAAATAGTTTAAACTTTTAAAGCAGAAAACTATACTCTTATTTTTTTTTTGAGATAGGGTCTCACTTTGTAGTTCAGGCTGGCTCTGAGCTCACTATGTAGCCCAGGCAAACCTCAAACTCAGCAATCCTCCTGTCTCTGCCTCCCGAGTGCTGGGATTACAGGCCTGAGCCACCACGCCCGGCACTTATACTCTTATTAAAACCATTTTAATAACATTGATTTTAAAAAGGAAAATTAATCCGGGTTTTCTTATCCAAAGTAAAATAACATTGCTTTATAACATACCTTTGCATCTTCATTCTGAAAACAATTTTTTTTTTCTATTTGTACAATACAGAACTAGAGAAATAATTTCACTAAAAATATGTTTGAATAAGAATTACTAAATCATTCTTCTTACTTGCTGCCTTGGTTAATAACTTTCTTTCTCTTTCTTCTTTCTTTCTTTCTTTCAAAAATTTATTTTTTCTTCAATGTGAACAGTACTTTATGCCGTATTACGGTCCAACTATTGAAGTCATTAACTCTAAAGAAACCAGATTTCAGTTCAGTCTTTGGTGAACAAAGCCTTGTAACAAGTATTATAAACGCGTCTGTGAGACAGGCCATGGTAACAGGCCAGCTCTTTACTGACTACCGCTGAGTGTAGAAGGCGTCCCTGGGCCCGCAGGCCCGGAGCACAGCCTGACGCTTGTCTTCCAGCCCACACTTACTTGTACCGGTTCTAAAATATGACGAGACCACCAGTAATTAAGATTTAGCTCTGAAGAATCATATTCTCATTCCGCTGTTCACAGCTCATCTGAACACATTCCTCAACGTGAGTTCTAAACACACACACACACACACACACACACACACACGTGTGTTGAAATCAGACAGGAGGAAGAGGAGAGAGAGCTTCCGGGAATTCTCCAGAGTAACGTTAATGTAGAGTGAGGCATTCAAGCCAACCGGACAGAAACTGATTTACCAGGGCTGCTGAAAAATTAAGGTTTCCCAAGCTGATCAGAGCATTAGCTGGAGTAGCTCATAAATGTGAAGCTCTTCCCCTTAGGACTGGAACAGACAGAAAACAAATGATACTGGGATATCTCAGATAAAAAGAATTTGCTAACAAATGAAACAAAATGTCCTATTCGACAGAAAGGGTTTTATCAAATGTATGACTGTGATGCGGCGATTTGCGCCTAGGAGTAGCTGACTCACTTTGAACATTTAGAATTTTAAATTAGCTAATATAAAATAAGGACTTCTAAAGCCTAACCCCAACGGAAATTGCCATCAGACAAAAATAAAATTTCTGAAGATGCAGTTTCCATAGGAAAGAGACAGTAATGAGGGGAGAGACGAAGTGAATCGTCCCGTTCCAACTGCACCGAGGGTATCGAAGCAGTTGGAGATATTTAAAGACTCTCCTGTGATACGAAGCTACCCCGCAAACTCTGGCCTAATTGATGAGCTTTCTGAACTTCCTCAGTCTTGGCCAAGCCTCCGGAAGAGTCACCAGCCATCCTCACAACAGGAGGGCACCGGAGTCACCGTGACTGTCCGGTGCGCCGCCCTCCGCCTGTGACCCAGTGACACTGTGAGCGAATTCTGGGGGCGCGGGGACCCTCGGCCAACGGCTGCGGGTGACTCCAGGTTGGGCCCCTCAGGGGACTGTCAGCCAAAGCGGCGATGGACTGTCGACCTGTTCGCTCCTTCGCCTGCCTGTCAGCCCTCTGGTCTCCCCAGGATTTCTCTGAAGTGTTAACAAGCCGGCTCCTCTCCGGCCAAACAGTTCGCCGCAGCGACGCCGGCAGGATTTCTGTCCCAATCTCTGGTTCTCACGATCCTCCCTTCTCTCAATAACTTCCTGACAGGATGCCTTGCTATGTCTGTGAAAGAGACGCCAACCGTGAAACTCGAGTTACGTGGCATTAATTTTTCTCGCTATCATCATCTCAGTGAAACAAGACCAACTTTATGCTCCGTCTGTGGAAGATTTCCATCAGTCACCCCCAGGCAGAGCACAGCCAGCGCCCTCGGAAGGAGGAAACCGTTCGCATAGCACGTTCCTCGGCTCTTCCATGCTAGTCGGGGCAAGCGGCAGCTACCCGTGTCAAACAAAAGACAAAAATGGGCCCAAGAAAAAGGAAGAGAAAGAGGTCCCGTAGTGATATCATCCTGTATGCTTTATAATCGTAAACTAGAAATTAAATAAATGACATTCACTCAAAGTTATGATAAGTGTAAATTCAATTAGTTGTCTTCATCCAAAATTGTTATATGTGGAGTAGAAATAAAGACAGATGAAACTGGAAAAGAGCAAAATGTATGTCCAAATACATGTGTCTTTTGTCTGTAATCTGTACATGCATGTGTTTTTAAAAAAAGAAATAGAAATTGGGCTGGAGATTTAGCTCAGTGGTTCTGGCGCCTGCCTGGCAAGCACAGGGTCCCTGGTTCCATCCCCAGCAAACACATACCACAGTACCGGCCATGGTGGCTCAAAGTGTAATCCCAGCATCGGGAGGCAGAGGCAGGAGGACTGCTGAGTTCGAGGCTTGCCTGGGCTACATAGTGAGCTCAGGGCCAGACTGAGCTACAGAAGGAGACCTTGTCTCAAAAAGAAAAGTTATGAGATAATTTTGAATCAGTTTTATATTTCCACACAAGTTACTCTTCCTGTTAGATTCATATTTTTAAAACCTGTCTTTAGTAACAAGAGGCAAAAATTGGAAAAAAATGTGCTGAAGAAAGTTTTATGACGTTGTTAAATTTACTGACTTTGCTGGTGTCTTGGAATATTTCTATTTTCTCACACTCACTATAAAGGAAAGTCATGTAAACCAAAAAATGACCTTTATTTTTCAATAGATATGTGTTCTTTGGGGGTATGTTTCTTATTTTAAAAAATTGATTTTATTGGTAAAACTAGGATTAGAGGTCCCCTTTGACCCTGCTATTTCCCTACTGGGTATAATCATACCACAGTGACATATTTGTACCCATATTCACAGCAGCTCAGTTTGCAATAGCTAAATCTTAAAAAAGAGTCCAAAGCCCATCGATTGGAGACTGGAAGAAGAAGAAGGGTTTCAAAAATAGAAAATGAAATGGAGTACTACTCAGCTATAAAGAATGACAACTTAGAGATATGTACAGCTAAATGGATATACTTTGAGGCCATAGCCAAAAGTGAAGTAAGTGGAACACAGATAAGTTTTTTTCCCCATTGAATAAATAGATACTGGTACAGATATGATAAAGAATATATTAGGAAGTCTATATGACACTTTTTAATAATTTATATACATTATAGATGTGTAATAGAACATAGTTTCAAAGTTTTTCAATTTTTTATTTTATTATGTTTTTGCAGAGATAAGATCTCATTATGTAGTTTGGACTGGCCTTGAATTCACCATATAGCCCAGTCTATATGAAAAACTAGAACTCCTGGTGATCTTCCTGCCTCTGCCTCCTCAGTACTGGGATTATAGGCATGCACCACCACACCCGACTTCAGTATATATATTTTTTTCAAGATAGGGTCTAGCTTTGTAGTTCAGGCTGTGCCTGGACTTACTATGTAGCCTAGGCTAGCCTTGAACTCACAGCAATCCTGCTGCCTCTGCCTCCCGAGTGCTGGGATTACAGGTGTGAGCCACCACAGCTGGGATTGAGGCATGTGGTACCGGGGATCGAACTCAAGACCTTGTGCTTGCCGAACAGACACTGGAACCACTGAGCATAATCCCTGCCCCATAATATTTCATTTTTAAAGCCATATATTTGAAAAAAGGATGTTTTGTACTTTTAGGAAATTTTCACTGTTTAAAGATAATATTTAGGATAAATTCCTTTTTTAAAAAATAGGTTTTTTTATAATATACAAACACCACACCTTTTTCTGAAGCAGGAGAATAACTGGACACGGACACGCAATGCTCTAAATATCTATTAGTTCAAGAAGCTCAATTCAAGGTGAGAAAGAACCACTGACAGTTTAGATCAAATCTAGATGTTCGTCTTCATGGACGAAAGACAAACTATACATTTTTCATGGTATGACAAAAGCAAAAGAGAATATGCTTTTTTGCTCTGTAGAATTCAACTATATGCAGTAGCGGAAATGCTTCACATAATGTATTCTAATACGAATTAGTAGAATAGGTGCTACATCTCACTTAACTGCAAGACTCATACATTGTGGCACACAAGTTCAGTGATCCAAAGGGGAAATACACATGCCTGTACACACACGCACATGCGCACACACACACACATACACACACACACTGAACAAATAATTTCCCTCTATTTTCTCTCTTGCAAATCAAATGCTTTTCTTAAAATGCTGAGTCATAGATTTCATTTCTCCAACATGATAGAGTAAAAATGTCAATATATAATAATTCCACAAATGTTTTTTTGGGTTTTTTTTTTGTTGTTGTTGTTTTTACCATTGGACGGGACCATGTACAAAGGAAATTTATATTAAAAATATTCCATGCAGTTAGGGGATCATTTTTTTTTCTGCTTAGACAGTGACCTTCCCTAACATTCCAAGAATATAAAAAGTGGTCCATGTGTATGTGTTGGGATTCTCTGTTTTCAAATTATTTTTATCTTAACAAAGGGAAAGAGACAGGAAGATTTTTTTTTTTCTAACAGTAAACCTTTGTTTTTTTTAATTTGTATTTTTTTTTAGACAGGGTCTCACTTTCAAGTTCAGGCTTTTCTGAGCTCACTATGTAGCCCAGGCAAGCCTGGAACTCAGCAATGCTCCTGCCTCTGCCTCCCGAGTGCTGGGTTGACAGGTGTGAGCCACCACGTCCAGCAAATCTTTATTTCTTATGTCTAGATTTTTATTCCTAAAAGTTACTATTTACTTACTAATCATTATATGTATAACCATTTATAGTGATTATATTTAAAACCTCCCATAAGTATTATGTTAGTATTACAAGGTAATTTCCTTAGTTTTTTCATTTGGGTCCAGATAATAGCATCATCTTTCTTCATATAGAAAAATTGTTTATAGTTTATAATTATAGTGAAAAAATCTGATCAAAGATGTTCCTTAGTCATGAACTAACACGACTGCGGCTCGAGTTTTCAGGAGACGGTTTTGTTAGCAGAATCATTGTGTCGTGAGTCTGAGTCAGATGTCTCCATAAGGTACCGTTTTTGACTGATTTGTAAAGTGGAAGTCTGCCCACAGGATGAAAATGCGCACTATTTGTAATAACGTGTTCTCTAGTGTGTAATGAGTGGTCTCGGACCGAATTCTTATCAGCGTCTCTTGTTCAATGTTAAAACGCGAGGACTGAGGAAGACATTGAAATAGGAAAAGCCCTGGGATCCATATAATCTAGATCGAAAGAATACACATCAGGTAAGTTTGATGGTGGAATAGTTCAAAGAACTTTTCCAAAAAGTATATAAAAGTATTTTATTATCTTTTTATGAGTTTGTCTAAGTTGCTAGAGGACAAAGAGCAGGATATGAGGTTATGTTGCCTTAAAATATTTTATCGGACCTGAGAAAAGAACTTTTGCACAATTATTCAAATTTACTTGAATTAATAAGACCATGACTACTGCACATGTACACACACACACGCGCGCGCGCACACGCACGCACGCACATGGGGAGCGGCTCCTGTTCCTTCTAACATTTCTTCGGAGGATATTAATTTCAAGAATATGCGTCCCACGTTTCCTGTTGCTGCTGGTCTTGAGTTTGGAAGCCGCGTGTTCGTTACCCGCTCACATCGGAGAAGCCGCCGCGAACTTTCTCTGCGTGGTTCGGCCCCGCAGGAACCCGCGGCACGGCGGCGCCGCGGCCCGGGGGGAGCTCTCGGGCTGGACTTCGGCAGGAGACGCGGGGCCCCGCGGCCCGGGGACGGGACGGAGCGCGCAACCCCCCCCCCAGCGTCGGTCCGGCCCGGGGCGGCCCCGGCTGCGCTGGCCTCTGCGGGGGCGAGTTCGCGCGTGACGTCCCGGCCCGGATGACATCACGGCGGCTCCGGGGCCTCGAGAGGCGCGAGGATGATTAGCCGGAGGGTTTGCTGCTGCCGATCGTCACCGGCGGCGCTGCCTCGCGGTGCTGCGGGCGGGGGCGGAGGAGGGACGGACGGACGGACGGACGGACGGACGGACCCAGCGGAGCGGCAGCCGCGCAGGAGCCGGGCGGGCGGACCAGGAGCCTCCCGGCCTCTCCCGCGCCCGGCCCGCTCCCGGGTGTCCTCCCGCGCCGGGCCGAGGCTCCCGGAGGCTCCATCGCTCCGGCTCGCGGCTGGGCGTGGAGCGCGGCGGGTGGGGAGAGAGAGAGCGCCCGCTGCGAGCTCAGGCGCCGAGCCGGGAGCCTGAACCCCGGAGACCTCATCTTCTAACTCGGGGAGGATTCAAGTTAGCGAAAGAAAAAAAAAAAAAAAGGAACACGAAATGCTTCTCTAGGTAAGTTACTGCTTAATTTGCTGAAATCGAGGTTGGGGCACTACTTGAAGGATGCGTGTTGCTTAGCTACGTAAACAAGTTGAACAAAATAAAGTTTTATTTGTGAAAGATTTATGTAGAAGCAGATAATGTTTTTAAACCGAATTCAGTCTCCCCTGAAGGCGTGTGAGTACTTACCTGTCCTTACGCTTTGTAGAAGTTATGTTTGTGCTAGAAATGGAATTTACCCTCCTGCCGAAGGAAACAGATAGAACTTGAAATATTTTGAACAGCCAGAAAATGTGTACAGAAAAAAAGAACATTTGATTAATATTGTAGGCCTTTTCATGCTGGAATTGTCAATTTTACAAACTCAATATTCAAAGCTAACTTTGTCATAAATATTTACCGAGAACGTGGCATTCAAAATTCTCAAGATGAGAACTTTCCCCAGGACCGAAGATTTATAGGCAAGCTGTCTCTCTAACGGTCTGCTTTAGAGAAACAGCTGTCACAGGCATTTGAAATTGTATAATACAGTCATAAATTGCTTATAAAGAAATAGATGCTTTCTACCCAGATCCTATTAGGAAAGAAAAATACATTCTTAAAATAATATATGTCCCTTGCCATAAACACAGATTCTAAGAAGGATGGAAACTGGAATGTGTTATACCTGTATATACCTCCAAATTCCTCAGGCACAGAAAAAGTGAGGCATGTTATTTAAATAGGTTTAATCCTCTTTTGCAACAACATGGCTGAGGAAGTTAAATACAAAGGAAGTGTAAGCCTTGTTTCCCTTGTTTCCCTAGTAAGACACAATATTTTTACTATTAATATAATGGGATGTTGAAGTGATGACTTCTTTTCTTTATTACAATCAGTCATACTGTAAATATTCAAATACCTTTGAAAAAGAGTTCTCGCAGTTTATCATACCCCTTCCAAACTCACTTTTCTTGTTTTCATAAAGCTTTCTATCAGAATATTTTAGTTAGCTCACAATCATAAATGTTGTCAAGTTAATGGCACATCAATATTGTTTTTATAACTTGGAAAGATTTTAGTTATCCACTTTCTTGTCGATTTAAGAGTTAAAATCCTCTGATTTTTTTTTTACTAGAAGAAATTGATAAGGACAAGTTACAGCAATTGGTTGAATTTCTTCAAAACTAGGAGGCAATGAATTTTCCCCACAAAGATTTAAAAGATTTCCTCTCATATCAAAAGAGTAATTTTAATCTTTTATTAAAAGTATGCCAATTAGCTGTATCTAGATCCCAAGGAAGTGCCCACTGGTCATGTTTTTTCATGAAGCAGGTGTATGTGCAGAATATAAAGCCTGCTGACTAGAATGATCTGTTTTTAGTAAGAATGCATGAAAAAATAAGTGATTAATAGATAGAATATGCTTGGCATTAACATTTATCTCAACAGATAAATGAGGTTTTTAGAGTGCATGAGTGTTGGGATTCTTTTAAAGACAGAATCCTCTGGGTCCCAATGATGAAAATTACATAGCATTTATACTGAGAGATGTCAAAATTAAAGTAGTGGAGGAGATTTTTGGGAACTGAAAATGAAGTCCAATAGTCCTTTTATAACTCTTCTGGAATGGTAACTGGTCCTCACTAAGATTAATGCATAAAAAGCCCTTTGAGAAAATTGCATGTAGAGAACTTATTAATTACATAGTGTGAAAACCAACCAACAAGGGAAATGTAAATGTAATTTAGAAAGCCAGACATCACCCTTGTTGAAAAATAAAACCTCATAATAATTTCCTTATGGTATCCCTTCAGTAAATTAATGTGGACTATGTCTGAATATAAAGGTAAATATCATGTTATACTATTTTCAAATGTTATCTTGGATGAAATAGAAATATGTATTTATATATATTCAGAAATGAATAATACTTCATGTTTTATCTGAGTATAAAAACTGTAACATCTGCTCTATACCTATTCTCTCAAAATGCACACGAGAATTGGATTTTTAAAAATAAACTTTCAATTCAATCCCAAACCAACATTAGTTCTTAAAGATCTTGAATAAATATTGCAAGTTTATCCAACAGTTGTCCCTAAGGAGTCGTACCTATATATGAACCCCTTGTACTTTCTGTTTGAGTCGAAAGGGAGCCTTTGATAAGAAAATGCAAAGATCAAACTTTTTGTGTTTCATTTAGAACCAACCACTCAGGGAAAACAGAGAAGCACTTAACATACTGTGTTCAAACTAAAAGAATCCGGCTGGTGTCTCCTCCTCAGGTTGGAAAGCAGCCGAGGAAACTTATAAAATAAAGGTAGATGCTCAACCCTGGCAAGAAGCTGAGAACAAGAAGCTGTGTACTCGGAAAGCTAATTCTTTCTGGGCTGAAAGTCACTGGTAGTGCATTACGTTTTAAGTCTAACCTGAAGGGCTATGTTTTTTTTTTTTTTTCTCTACACTGTGAAATGCTCACAGAACAGATACATTTTCTGAGTAGAGCAAAAATTTAAAAGTAACAAAGGTTTCCTCTTTATTAAAAGCTTCTCTAATGAAAATATATAAATAAGCTAGCCGAAACTCCTTGAAAATCAATACACACTCAGGAGAAGAAAATCATAAGATGCATCGTGTAACCATTGTGTTGGAAAGGGCAGAGAGACCTCGAGCACCACGTGTGGATACGCACCAACCCTGAGAAATGTGGAGGTTTTGCTGAAGCTACTGGCAGCAGCTTCATGGTGCGCAGTAGGAAAGGACGCACCGACTTGCAGTGTGTGTCTTGTGGAACAAAGCAATACAAGGGAAGGTAAACTTGCATTTATTGTGCACTCGAAATCACCGTGAAAAATAAACCATGATGCCTGCTGGTGTATTTTCAGTTCCGAAAGTGAGACAAGTGGGTCAGGTGTCAGACAAGTCTCCTGGCCCCAGCCGTCATGATGTAACAGTCAGCCGGCCTTTTCCTTAACACTTCAGGAAACTTCCAGCTCTGCCGTTACACGGGGTGTTAAACACACTCTTCCTTTCAGTTATTTTCAGCAAGCTTCCGCAGTTAGAGGTGTCACTGACAATACAGCACTCGTGTACACACAGCCCTATGTTCAAGTGTTCCTTATCTCAGTTTTCTAAGGAATGCTATCATATTTTAGAACTGATAAGTCCAATGATTTTTAAAGAAAATATTGAATTTAAAATAAATTTCACTCATGATCACACTCAACATTCAGAATTTGTACCAGTATAGGACACAACTTAATTTGCATTGTTCCTTCCCCTACCCACCCTGTGACCCTCCCACCCCTTATACACATGAGTTCGTTTCTCCTTTTTTATCATCATAATTTTTCTTTCTCCTCATTGTGTTTATAAAATGTACCCACACCACAATAAAAGTTTTTTTAAAAAATAAATTTCACCAAACACCCCCGAAAGTCTGATAATGAATTTCACTCATCACTGGAATTGGGCATTTCTAGACAGATTTTTTTTTCGAAGTGTAAATAATAAGATGCTGTTCTTCTTATGAGCAAAATGCTTTCAGATATAACTGTTTCAGATATAATTTTCAGATATAACTGGTAATAGCTATCTAATTTGGAGCTTGGAATAAGTTATAGCAAACTAACCTATATAATTGCAAACTAAATAATGTCTTTTCTCAGTTATTTTTCAAGACAGATACTTAAAATATTTTATGAACACTAAGTGAAAAATTATGATCAATTGAGAGAAATCAAAGAAGTATCCAGAAAGATTAAGGGTTCAAAGTGCCAAGAACAGAAGTGGAATGCTGGGAAACATAATTTGTTGTGCTCAGATTATTTGGAAAGCCGAAATGATAAAACTATTCCGTAATGGAATTAAGATAACTCAACACAAAACCGTTCTGTATTCTTCTATGACTAATTTAAATGTTTTGAGAGTTCAATATACAGAACAATTTATAGAGAGCACATTCCTTTTCTCTCTTCGACTATAACTACAGACAACTTCAAAGTCAGTTGGTCAGGTTTAACAAATTTAAGCAAAAAATAAAATAGAAATACTTCTCTACTTTTCTTTTTCTCTCCCTTCTTTCTTCTTTTAATTTTCTCCTTTTCCTTTGTTTTATTTCCTGATTCATTCTCTTCCCCTCTGTCCCTCTATCTGTTTGCCTCCACTTTCTTTTTTCTTTCTTCCTACCTTCCTTTTCCTCTCTTCTTATCCATTCCTCCTTTCCTCCCTGCCAAGTCGCACTCCTTCCTTTTCCTTTCATTTTTACACTTCCGCATTAATGTTCTCTCCCCACATTAAACATGAGCAAACTACTTATTAAATATGGCAGCAATTGTTCACATTCTAGCCTTCGTCCAATGCAGAGTAAGTGGGGGAAATACATGAGGGAAATGGGTTCATCCACGTTAGCCAATAAAGGGACAGTAATAGGGAGCGGGAAATTCACGTCACCAAAGAGTGACGTCATCCTGGACATGGGGCTCGTTTCCCGCCTGTGATTCCAGGTCAGTTTACTGAGTTATGCGCACACAACCTTTTCCCCCCTCTGCATATATTTTCCCTTCATCCTCAGTGGCATCTTTGCCATGCAGCAAACACTGGTAAAAGGTAAAAATAAAGGGCCGGAGGGTTAGCTCAGTGGTTCCGGCGCCTGCCTCGCAAGCGCAAGGACCTGAGTTCAATCCCCGGTAACCACATATAATGCTGGGCATGGTGGCTCACGCCTGTCATCCCAGCACTTGGGAGGCAGGGACAGGAGGATTGCTGAGTTCGCGGCGGCTTGCCTGGGCACCATAGTGAGCTCAGGGCCAGCCTGAACTACAAAGCGAGACCCTGTCTCCAAAAAAAGCAAAAAAAAAAAAAAAAAAAAAAGGTAAAAATAAAATAATAATGATATAAATAAAGCTTACACTTGTATTTTAAATCCCCTTAAGTCATTTTCATACTTAGTATTTTAAACATAATAACATTCCTATGCAGCCCAAAGGCCAACTGCCATGTTAATGGAAGAAACAGAGAGAGAGGAAAGCTATTTTGCACATTTAGATGCTTTGGCTTGACTCCATTCCTGAATCAGAAATTCAATTGTAGACTGCTGATCCACAGAATTTGTCATATTTCATCAGACATCTCCAAAGAGTTCTTCTTCTCGATGCACTGCATAGTCTTTCACGCCTACATAAAAGTCGTTTAAACCTCAGAAATAAATATAGCAACACTAAAGATTAATACAAGAAAAGAAACAGATGCAGAGAGGCATATGCCCCTGTGGATGCATATAAAAGTCCTAATTCTCTCTATTACTCAAGGCTGCAAGTGAATAATTAGAAGAAGAGCTTGAATTTGATTTGTTTCTCAACAAATCTTTCACTAATCTTTATGTCAATCCGGTTGAGATTTCAGACTCTCCGCTAAGTAACGTGAAGCACACGCAATCAATTGTAAGTCATACTTAATAATTCATGGAAAGTACTGTTGTGCTTAATATCTCACTTTGTAAAGCTGCTTTCCAAGGAAGAAAGCCTTTTCTTAACAACCTCAGAAATAATGCTAAAATTGATCAGTTGAAGTTGAACTGAATTCAGAACTTAAATTTCTGTCTTCCTCTGGACACATTTTTCACGGCAACAGAGAAAACAGCTTCTTATTTTTGCACAATAATGTTTAGAGTGATCCTAACACTAAGTATTATTTTCTGTTATTTGTACTATGTGCTAGACACGATTTCAAGGTACGAGGGCAAACAAAATCGCTCTTAGGAGGCTTGAATTGCGGTGGGAGGACACAGGAGACAGCGACATGGGCAGGGACAGAGGCGTTGAGCGTTCTGGAGGTGAGCAAATTAGGCGGGAGTGAAAGTGTGTAAGTGAAAAGTGCAAGGCTGGTCAGAGATGCTTTGCGGACAGTCTGGCATTCTAGGGATCTGCGTAAGAGCTCCACGTCAGACTCAACATTATTACCTCGTGGAAAGGCACACACAAGTCTCGGAGTGTGTGAGGCAGCAGCGGAACTCTGGATCCGCGGACTGAGCCGCCTTTCCGCTTTTGCGTGGAGTCACTTTTTGTGCTGCTGTTCGGTGGAGTTTAAGATCCGACATGAAACTTTGTATTGCTTTTCTGGAAAGTTGAAAAGCCAGTACCGTTTTGGAAATTGTATTTGAGATTTTACTTCTACTCTTCACAGTTATAAGTAAAAGTAGTAAGACAACGAATGACACCAAATTGTTATTTTTTCTTTCCTCTCGCCTGAAAGTCGGTGGGATTGTATAAGGAGATTTAGTTTCCGAGAAGCTGACCCATCTCTCGGTCTCACAAACTGATGAGAATACGAAGCAGAATTGCAAAAGATCACTCACTGGGCTGCCGTGATGAGTGTAGCAGATTGAAACTCAGAAAAGTAAATGAAATTGCGGAAACATATACTTTTTAAATTCTGCCACTTAGAAGAGTACTTCAAACTCACTAAGAAGTTAAAGTTCGATAAAGTTGCTGCATCGCTAACACCAACTCAGAGTGAATAGAATCACGGCTCCAGCCTCAGCGAGACGGTTACTGGGGATCCCGCTTTACACAGACCTGACATCGTCTGATCTATTCTCAGTCTTGAATTCTGGTGCTTGAGGGTAAGAGCAGTTTTCTCTGACTCTCTCTGCCACGAACTGGACCAGGTATTCCGCTCTATGATGTGCCACAGTGCTCAGAAATCGCTCTCTCTTGGTGTGGTGGCTCTGTGTGTGTGTGTGTGTGTGTGTGAATGTCCACAGACTGATTAAGTCAAACTGTCTGATGGCAGGAATGCGTACTTACTATTTAATGATGAGGGGGCAGAGAGCAAGGATTTGATTTATGGAAAAAGTAAGGACACATCTGGGATCCATGCCATGTGGCCAACACTTAAAGATCAGTGATAGTGAACTGAAAAAGACTGCAAAGGATTGGTATATGCTGAAGGATTTTTTTTATGAAAAAGGAATTCATGTGATTTTTAGCATTTCAGCAGACTAAACTGTGAAGGATATTGGAAAGTGCTTTTGTGCATATCAGTAGAAACAAAAGTGAACATCAGTGGGTTGAAGATTTAGCTCAGTGGTTCAGGCACCTGCCTAGCATGCACAAGGTCCCTGGTTCGATCCCCAGAAACCACATACAATAATACCAGTCCCGGTGGTTCACACCCACCAGCAATTAGTACCACATACCACCGTGCCAGGGGTGGTGGTTTACGCCTGTTATCCCAGCACAGGGGAGGCAGAGGCAGGAGGATTACTGAGTTCAAGGCTTGCTTGGGCTATACAGTGAGCTCAGGAGCAGCCTGAACTACAAAGACAGACCCTTTCTACAAAAAAAAAGAGGAACCCCACCCCTGAACATCTGTGAGTTCTCAGTCTATTGGAGCAACCAACACAGGCTGGAATGTGACCTGTCCAGAGTTTCTTATTATTTTTCACCTTATGATTGTAAGAAGCTAGATAAAAGACTCAGAATGACCAGTCTGGCCACCAGACACCAGCTGTGATTGTTGGTTTTAAGACAAGTCAACAAAATAAAAGAGCAACTGGACAAACCCCGTAGGGAAAAATGTATTGTACAATATACTCCTAGAGAGCAGAATTTTTTACAAAGGGAAGATTTTTAATGTACTCTTTATAAGAAAAATACAATAATGAATTGCTTAAATATAACAAGGCACCGGGTGTGGTGGCTCATGCCTGTCATCCCAGCACTTGGGAGGCAGAGGCAGAAGGATTGCTGTGAGTTCAAGGCTTGCCTGGGCTACATAGTGACCTCAGAGCTAGCCTGAACTACAAAGAGAGACCCTGTCTCAAAAAAAAAAAAAAAAATATATATATATATATATATATATATATATATATAAAACAAGGCATGATTTTTTTAAAAAAACAAATGTATTGTTTTTCCTATTCTTTGAAACCGGTGTAATAAAGAAAATGTCTAATAGAAAAGGCATGAATAAGAAGGATCACGCTAGTTTCTGTGAACGTCTATTGTTTGGATTCATTGAGAAATGTAAATTCTACTAGGGAATGATTCCGGACATGGGCACGTGCCCCTTGTTGCACAGGAGATGGTGTTGTGGTAAAATTTGTTCCTTGAGATCGAATCTATGAGTAGCTCTGCCCTCCACTATACCATAACCCCAAGGAAGCTAATTATCCTTTGTCTACACCAGGCTCCTGAACTGCAAATGAGGCAATAATCCACTTCTTCCAATTGCTAGGATGTGTGAATGGGCAGAACAAAATTTCTAGTACAAAATTGGAAACATGAAAGATTATATGAACAGAATTTCACATATATGTATCAACATCTGATTTTGATCTATAACATAGTATTTGGTACTACTTTAAAGCAACCCCTGAGTAATATAGATTATTTCGTCTTTCCCAAACTACCCTTCATTTGAAGATAGTGAGCTAACAACTTTTGCATTTGACTTTTGACTATTAATCATATTAAATCTATGGTAAAGGATCAAACTTCATTGATTAACATTTTGCTCTGATTCACTGTGGTCTTCAAAATTAAGTAATACCCAGTCACCAAAAAAGAAAAAGTAGAGCCGGGCATGGTGGCTCAAGCCTGTCATCCCAGCACTCGGGAGGCAGAGACGGGAGGATTGCTGAGTTCAAGGCTTGCCTGGGCTACATAGTGAGCTCAGGGCCAGCCTGAACTACAAAGCAAGACCCTGTCTCAAAAAAAAAAAAAAAAGAAAAGAAAAAGTAGAAAAGAGAAAACAAAAACAAAACCATAAACCAGAGGATAAACCCGTTATGATAAGAGGTCACCAATAGTTTATCGTGATTTTCTGGCCTGCTGGATTTGGGGTGGTTTAAACTGATCTCACAGTCCCTCATGTAAAATAGAATTACCTTAATTCTTCCTATGCTTTTTTTGTGAAATGTATTTTGAAGATACTTTCAATGCTTAATATTTCATTTTTCTGTTAAATATGCTTGCTAAGTGAATTAGTATTTCTTTAGCACATTCATAAGGAATTTTTGATAATTCTACATTCCAGTCATCAAGTATTAAAATAGGAACATTTCAAGAAATGTTGCCTCTGACAAGTAGCAGAATGCTTGAAATTATTCCAAATCTCTTCTCATCTGTTGGTCACATACCACAAATGCTGGGCGTGGTGGCTCATGCTTGTGATCCTAGCATTTGGGAGGCAGAGACAGGAGGATCCCTGAGTTGGAGGCTCGCCTGGCTATGCAGTGAGTTCAGGGCCAGCCTCAACTACAAAGCAAAACCCTGTCTCAAAAGAAAAAAAAAAAAATGAAAGAAAGAGACTCAGTGGTAGAAAAATGATTGGTAAAATTAATTTTAAGAGAGAAATATTTTACTCATTATCTTGCTGGCTAATTCCATTAGTAATTATAGTTTAACTAAAAATCAGAAAAAAATAATTAAAATATTCAAAGTATAGCTTCCAGGTGACTTTGAGTATCATTGTAGCTTGTGACTGTAGCTGTAATGCTCTTAATAGCACATTAAATTCACACTGCAAAAAGCCAGTAGATGTAAATTTTCATTACTTTCATGATTTATATTTTAATAAAGACCAATACAATTTCTTGAAATAAACTTCAATATTCACTGTTAGGTGAGATTCTTTTCCACTCACCTTTATTCATTCAGAACTCAAGAAGCGAATGTCTCCATGTTGGCTTCGCGCAGCGGGCTCCGTGTCTCGGAGCTTCCTGTCCTGTCAAACGCAAGAGAGAAACTAACAAGGAGGCTCATCAGTGCTAAATACCAATGATGTTGAACTAATTCGCAGTGATTCTCCATTAACAGTAATCAATGTGTTGCTGTGGGTTATAAAGCTAAAAATTTAAATGTAAAGAGAAAAGCACCCAAAATAAATTCTCCAACATATTGGACTTGCCCGGGCCTGGGGCATGGTTTCATCTTCTGTACCAAGTCTCTCTTTTCCTCCCTGAAGTCCAAAAACTTCCAATACTTCAAGAACTAAAGCAATTTACAACCATCTCTAAATCTTCCTCTGGTGACTTGGGGCCATAAGAATCGGTTCTTTCTCTGAAATTTCATAACGATTCTCCACACGGTAAAGTGTTCAGTTGGCTAAAAACTACGTGCCCTCTTGCCAGCTGTTTTGTGTTCTCATTAACACTTTCTTTTCCTTTTTTTTTTTATTGTTTTACTTATAGGTCTTCACTTATTCACCAACGCTTCCTCCCCAGCTCACTTCAGTCTTTGATCTGAGTTCCTTACCCCTCTGCACTGATTTTGCTAAGTCCACCATATTCTCTTAACTAACGACTTCAAGGTCAACTTTCAGTGTCACTTCCTGACTAAAGAACTTCTTCAGCACTTGAAGAGAAAAGCTTGCATCCTTCGCTGGCACCTTCTGCTCTTTTTCCAAACACAGTTCCTGCAAGGTCTTTTCCTAAGGGCGCTGCACGACGCGGTCCTGTCCCCCAACTGCACACACCATTCCTTCATACCACCGCGGTTTGGTTTCCTGTTAACTTACAACCCCAGCACACATGATCAGTGTCTTTCACAGGTATTTAAAAGGCTAGTTTGGACATTGTCTTTTGAAAATCCCACAGGCTTTACTGAAACACTACTCATTTTCTCTTCAAACACCTTCTTTGCTTCTATACGTTACACGTATCATATTGCGCTCCAACTGCCCCTTTACTCCAATGTGTCCCAAGAGAGGCTGCCTTGGCTTTGAAAAGTGGAGGTAGTGCTTGTGAGGCTGAGTGCATCCGTGGCTTGGTGGCCATTCAGTGAATATCGAATGAATGTCTGTGAGCTCCTGACGTCTTGAGTAGTGCATTTTTTCTTTCTCTAAATTCTATAGGTCGTGAAGTCACAGAATTTGATACACTTATTTCTTATGCAAAAGGACAAACATAATTCATACAGGAAAATCCACCATCTTATCTAACAAAGAATATAACATGTTCACCCTTCCCATTTTCCAGTAAGAGAAGGGAAATCCTGCTTTCAGAATCTGAAGTGACTGGATCCATAGGAAAGCATATTGGAGGAAAAAAAGTAGGACAAAGAGAAAAAGAGTGAAACATTTGAAGAAAAGAAGAGCTACTAAGGGAGAACTTTCAGAGTAATTTTGGATGTGGAAGAATTAGAATAAAGGAAAATATTAGAAGTAATATATTTGTTGTATGAACTAGAACTATTAATACTACTTAGGAAATATGAATGAAGAAAATAATCAAATAAATTGCTGTGGTCCTCAGACTGTCTTAAATTTATCCTACTGAGTCACACGTGTAGAGATACAACTTTACAGGGCTGGAGATTTAGCTCAAATGGTACTGTCCCTGTCTTGCTAGCACAAGGGCCTGAGTTCAGTTCCCAGTATCACAAACAAAAGAGAGAGAAATAAGTTTATAAAAGATAGAAAATATAAAGAAATGTCATTAAACTGTCTGTTCTTTTCTTAATAGACTTTCTTTTTCAGAGCAGCTTAAATTCCCCCCAGAAAAACTAAGCAGAAACTATAGTTTTCCCACAGATCCTTTCTCACCCCAATGCACCATCCATGGGGCCTTGAAAGAATATTTTTGGTGCTCAATAATACTCTACTGGGTACATGTGCAGAGGTGTACCGCTTTCCTCACCTCCTGAAGGGTATCTTGTAGTTCCCAGGTGTTGTAAAAGGCAAGTGAAGCATCATGCACAGGCTTTATGTGGATGGCAGGCTTTGATTCACCTGATGAAATAATGAGGATTCTGTTTGCTGGCAAGAATGTTTAGCCTTGTGCAAAACAACCCAACCATTTTCCAAGTGGCCACCATTGAATTGTCTTTGCACCTTTGTCAAAAATCAGTTCCCATGTCTGCGAAGGTTTCTTTGAAGCCTCACTGTTCTGCTCTGCTGATATGTCTGTGCTGTGCTAACGTCACAGTGCCTCCACTGTAGCACCTGCGTCCTGAGCCCTAGTTTGCTAACCTTGGTCCCTTCTGCTCTGTTTCAATATTAAATTGGCCATTGTAGCCAGGCGTGGTGGTTCAGGCCTGTCATCCCAGCACTTGGGAGGCAGAGGCAGGAAAATTGCTGAGTTCCAGGCTTGCCTGGGCTACATAGTGAGCTCAGGGCCAGCCTGAACTACAAAGTGAGACCCTGTCTCAAAACACACACACACACACACACACACACACACACACACACAAGGGCCAGAGATTTAGTTCAGTGGTTCCAGCATCTTCCTGGCAAGTGCAAGCTCCCAAGTTCTATCCCCAGTACCACATACCATAGTGCTGGGCATGGTGGCTCATCCTGTCATCCTAGCACTCTGGAGGCAGAGGCAGGAGGCTTACTGTGAGTTCAAGGCTAGCCTGGGCTATGTAATGAGTTCAGGGCCAGTCTGAGCTACAGAGCAAGACCCTGCCAAGAGAAAAAAAAAAAAAAAACTACAGTTGGCCATCGTGGAACTTCTGATCTCCCTATGAGATTAGTTTGAGTCCTCATTACTATTTCCTTAAATGTTCATCTAGACTATTGTAATTAATGCTTAACTGGTCTCCTGGCTCGTGATCCCAACTATCCTCTCAGTCAATCAAAAGATAATTTTCTAAAACATAACATTTACTGTTAGTCTTCAAATTACTTTAATACTTTCATGTCTTTAAGGCAGTTTAAACTTAACCTTTTAAATAAGGCATCTGTATCCCTTGCTAGCTACTTACTTTTTCAATTCAGCTTCCTCTGCAGAAAATTAGGACTATCTTGGTAGGAGCAAAGAGTGACTGAGAGGTATTATAAAATGATACCTTTGGCCACATAGTAAAGAAAGAAAAACTATGGGCCAAGACTGAGGTAGAGATCAATTAGGAAGCCATTTCAACAATCCAGTGTGGAAGCAATGTTAATTTGGACTCCCGTGACAGCTGGAAGGGAGTTCTGTTCAGATGCTGAGAAAAGGAGAAGTCAGTGACTAAACTAAAAGAGTCTGTGCCTGAGTATGTTCTTCTTTGGACAAAATAATAGTGGCACTACTATTTATTTATTTGGAGTGGTGAAAAAGAGTCCGTTTAAGGTTACAAATACTATCAAGAGGGCCGGAGATTTAGCTCAGTGGTTCCAACGCCTGCCTCGCAAGCGCAAGGTCCTGAGTTAGATACCTGGTAACCATATACAAAACTGGGTGTGGTGACTCACGCCCACCAGCAATCAGTACTACATACCACAGTGCCAGGCGTGGTGGCTCACGCCTGTAATCCCAGCACTCGGGAGGCAGAGACAGGAGGATTGCTGAGTTTAAGGCTTGCCTGGGCACCACAGTGAGCTCAGGGCCAGCCTGAACTACAAAGCGAGACCCTGTCTCAAAAAAAAAAGAAGGATATCAAGACATCATATTTGACAGTGAGTTTGAGATGTCTAATAAATTTTTCAAGTGGAAATACAAATAAAAATGTTAAATATATAAATAGGAACTGGTTGATGTAAATTTTGTAGTCAGCTTTTATATAGCATTTTAAAACGTGACAACAGGGCTGGGGAATTTAGCTTAAGTGGCACCGCACCAATCTTGGAAGCACAAGGGCCTGAGTTTGATCCCCGGTACTGCAAAAAATATTTATAAATAAACAAATAGATAAATAAATAAGATGTGATAATATTAAAGATGTGAATATAAACAGGAAAAGAAGAAGATCAAGGAAAAATCTGAGGAAATTCATAGCTATGGGGCCAAGAAATGGGAAGAATATAAAACACAGGACAGAAAAGTCACAGAAGAAACAAAAATTTATGATCCCCCAATAGCTAAGTAAAGACAGCTTTTCTGTAGGTGACAGGGCTATTCGTAAGGTAAAGTGCTTGTGATGAGCCAGGAAAGATAAGCAAAGACTGATTGCTGACTTCACACCATAGAGAATCGTAGTGGTATTTTGATGGAACAGTGCGTGTAAGCTGGTTGAAGTAGGGGCCAAAGAAAACTGGCACAGCATTTCCAAGTTGGACTGCCAAGTTTCCTCTTTTCAGAAACGGAGTGTTGGCTTGTAGGGTAAGGGAAGTAGGACAGACCGAACAGGTTTGTATTCTGAGGTAGCTATTTTGGTGAAGGAAAGCATTACGGCTGCGTGAAACAGGAGAGAATACAACTGAGCGATATTTTCAAAAGATGGGGGTAAAGGGTAAGAGCGAGTCCACGACGAGAGAGTTTCGCATGGCCGGGAGAACGCGTGGCTCGTCGCAAAGGGAGCAAAAGGAGTGTACTTAGTAGTGGTGTTTCGCGGACTCTTTTCTCCTTACTGCTGCGTCAGCCACAAAATAGAAAAGAAGATCACAGGATAAGAGTCATCGAAAGGAAAGAGATGTTACACATTTGGGAATCGAGGCAATGCAAGGAAACAGGCGTTTAGGACAGGAACTAATCAGACTAAAATAATCAGAGAGTGTCGGCAGCTCATCTGGGCTCGGGCCGTCTGTGCTCCAGGATGCAAGGGCAGGTTTGGTGAAGTGAGTACCTCGGTGTTGTTCAACACGGTGAACTGAAATAAAAGTAAGAGATAACATTATTGAAAAACTTTAATGAGTGATCAAGGGATTTAAACTGGGAAAGCAGGGTAGAGTTCAGAAAGAGGCAAAAAAAAGACAAATAACCTGAAGTTGCTGAGGGTTCTAGGTGTTGTAGAAGTTGGGAAAGTGGGTAAAGTCAGATTAAAAAAAAACAAAACAGGAAATTAGGACTGGCTGGCAAAGTGAAGGAAATGGATGTGATGAACCAGTGGACTGACACAGGCCTGAAGCGTGTGGGGTTCACTGCAGTGATCAGGGAGTGATAAAAAAAAAAAAGAGAGAAGACTTAAAAGCTGAAAGCATAATGTTGGCAGGAACGTCTCTATGTACATTTCGTTACCAACAGTCATGACATGAGTGGTGTTTCTAGAAAATGAGTGGTTTCCAAAAGATGACATTTTCAAAAACTATTCCAAGAGAGGAAGGTTAGATTGATGATTGTGATAAGAGATAGAGGTGAGTTATACGGATTGATAAATGACAAACCAGAGAATTTTTGAGACTAGGAGAGAATAATATTCCAAAGGTGACTATGATAAATAACTACATGAAAACAATAGCAGAGAAAATATAACATCAGAGAGCTCCGAGAACCTTCAAGGCGAATGAGATTTCAGTTCGAGCTAGGAAGGTGAAGCAAACATGATTTAGAGAGAGCACGTGGCTGAGGATTGACTGTGGCTTCGGAGAAACACGAAGTCTGAGGAGAGGGGAGGAGATGGAATGACCAAATAATTATATCAATGAGTCCAGAAAGTCTCTGGAGTCCCAAGCACCTTGCGACTTGGACTTCCAGGAGGCTTGTACTTCCAGAGCTCCTGATAAGTGGCATCCTGACGTGATGAAGACCCCAGGAGAGTGAGTTTGGGCCCAAGCGACCAGGAACCTGTAGGGCTGAGGAAGATGGAGGCCGGGCATGAGAAAGGCAACAGAAATTCCCGGGGGGCAGCCGTCCCTGCCACACTCGGGGGGCACCGAGAGATCTTCTCATACTCAGCCACCGTAGCAGCCCGGCCTTTTAGTTTGCTAGGTTCCCGCCACAAATCACTACGAGCTGAGCGGGACTTAAACACAAATACTGTGTCTTCATTTTGGAAGCTGTAAATGTGAGATCAAGGCGCCACGGAGACTTTTCTCTCTCTCTAACTGCACGAGGGGAGGAGTTGTCGCAGGCCTCTCTCCTGAGTCCTGGCAGCTCGTCGAAGCGTGCCAGGGGAACTCCGGGCTTCACATGGCACCGCGCCTCCATTTGACCAGGGCACTGGTCACGCCGGGCTGGGGACATACCCTGCTACAGGACAAGCCCTATTACCAAAGAAGCTCAGACCCTCAGGCCCTCAAAATACGAAGAAGATGCATCATAACTAGGCCCGTAACAGTTACTCTCAATAATATTTCATTCTGTCTCTAATATTTTGTTTCACATTTTCATGTATTATATGTCATATTTCCACTGACTATGAGTTTCTCTTTGGGATTTTTCCCTCCTCTGTCATTACTGTCCACACGGCTTCCACCTCATACAGTGCTGACAGAGACCCCTCTGTTCCCATTTTTCTGAAAACAGATTATGCTAAGAATTATTCACCCTTTGAAGATTTGATTGGATTTTCTGGTGGCATCAGTGACTGGAATTCTCTTTATGGTAATATTTTTGACTATACAATTCTTGTCTTCCTTATTTTGTTCTGTGCTCTTCATTTTGAGGCTTTCTTAAGTCATCTTTTAAAATTTTATGAAGTGACATTTCCTAGAAACTTCACACACTAAATGCGTTTACAATTAGAATGTTTTTGTGAATGCATCAATAATGCCTTATGCTTTCCATGCCGGAAGCAAATATAGTTATCTATCTGATCTCTATAATTTTGTGCGATACCTCTCATTTCATCTTAATGTCAGCATAGGCTTGTCAAATCGGTTTGCCTCTTAAAGGATTCTGCTTTTGGCTTTGTTTTCCTTTCAATTTTTATCTGATTATTTTCTTTTACTCTCTGCTCTCTTTGCTTCTTCTCTTTATTATTTAATATCTTTTACCTACCTTCACGAGAGCAATGCTTCACACGATTAGCTTTTCTTCAGACATTTTAAAGTTACCTGTTCTTTGACCTGTAGTCCTTTCAAATTATGTTTCAATTGGGCTCCTTTAGTTTCAAATCTGTAATTTCCTAATGATTTTGTTACTGGTTTCTAAATATATTGTTACAGGTTGCTATATGAAAATTTTTTGATCTTTTTATTATTAGTTCCTCTGAAGCAAGTTTTATAATAAACGTTTGTAATTATATCCCAATTCAATATGTGCATTACAGCTATTGAGTATCCTGTTTTTAATATGTATTTTAGGCCAGTTTTTCAGCATGTTTAGGTCTTCTTTATCCTTAAGTCTGTTCTGTCTGTGTTCTGATGAATCTTGAAAAATGTTATAAGTTATATCTTCATATTTGAAGCTATAAATGTCTCCTTGTACCTTCTGCCTTTTTCTGCTTTATACACTTGAGTATGATATTAGATGGATCAAATTTAAATTTCAATATCCCTAAATTTTATCATTCTGTCATTACAAAATAATCTCTGTTCTTCAGCAATTCTTTATATTTTAAAATCTGTTTTTCCTATTATTTGAATAGCTTGCCTTTTTGGCATTCAGATTTTAAAAATTAGAGTGATTCTGACGTCATCTGTCAAACACTTATTTCACAAATTCTTTATGTTGCTCATAACCAGCATGTGCCCATGATTTTTAGTCAATCCACCACTATTTCTAAAATTTTTAATATAATTATTAGCATTAATAGTCTTATGAGCTTATGTTTTCTATTAGTTCGACTTGGTCTAGATTTATTTTTCTCTTCAGTATGCTTTCCTGGTAACAGAGCATTTTTCTTTCATTTTATTTTTTTGCCTCTACTAGTTTTTTGAGGTTGATATATCTCTCTCTATATATACTAGAGCTCATAGTAGGAATATTTAAGTTTTTCATGTCTGCACTCAATTAATATCATGACTTGCTTCAAAGAAAATAGAGTCCTTAAGACAGCTTTTCTATTATTAACTTCTTTTATACTTTTTTTTGTTTTATTTAGACTAATTTTATTACTAATTCCTTAAGGCTTTACTATGGTGATTTTATATAAAGCCAAATTCAGTTAGACTCACTCGCTGCTCTCTCTTTACGTCCGCCCGGCGAGCTGAGCTTTCCTCCCGTGTTACAGCTTCGCTATCGTCTTGTCAGTTCCCACTTCAAACAACGGTACTAAATGATTCTCCCTAAGCCATGCCACGGCCATGCCGGCTCAAAGTCTGCAACTTAGTATGTCCCTAGCGGGCACAGTCACAAGCTGCAGAAGGCAAGAGGCATGGGGGGAGCGAGTGCGCTGTTACCTTGAGTCTTTACCCATGCCCTCGTGTCTGGGCATCGCTAGAGTGGCACCGGAAGAACTGACCAGTCTGTCAGCCTGGCAACTGTAGGGTTCCGATCACTTTTCAAAGTGGACTTTTGTATTTTCATCTGTGTGTGCACAGGGTCTGAACTGTAATTGAGGGGAATGAGGGGACCAGATCTAATTACAGACTATTTTTTTTTACTTTGTATCATTAAACGCTTTGTTGTTTGCACCCCAATTAGCGTTTGTGTCTTATATCATCATGTTTTTCAGTACTTGTTTATGACAAATTCTGTCATAGTTATTGAACAAGATTTCTTAGTCTTGAAAAATATTTTCTTTACCCGATCGTTAGTGACTACCATAAAGAAAGCAACTTGAAAGAAAGACTCAAAACATGAATAGAAACTCTATTCTATGTTTGTTTATTTTACTCAAGATGATTAATTTTAGTATATTTCATTGGTTACACCACCTCTTAATGATACATTATCTTTCAAATTATCTGCAGAGCAGCTGCATATGAACAGGTATTTTTTAGGTTCTTAGGTGAATGGTAAATTAAAGTGGAAACACCCAATGCTGACACTCTATGATACAGCCAGAGCAGAAGAGCTCGGTACCCAGGAAGACTCCTTTGCAAATAAATCACAGTGTCATTACATATGGAAAATTATAATAACACTTTCAATTTACCTTAAATGTGGCTCTTGTGTTTTATATTTCAACTTCCTACTGGAGTAAACTGAGAGACAATCTAAACCACATTGTAAAGTTTCTCGTTTACCTAATTTTTATGATTTATTTGATTTTGAATCTCTATTATTAAGGCCTGGTACATTTGATCATTTAAATTTATTCATGTCTTTAGGGTTCATGTTCTTTTTGGTAAATAAAATTATTATTCAGGCCTGTGGCATATTCACGTAACAGAGAAATATAAAATTGAATGGTAAATCCTTCATAAGAAATGCATCTTTTTATTTACCTATAAAACAAAATAAATGAACTATAATTTTGAATCAAAATGTGATGAATTTGGCCTCACAATCAGGTATGAATTGAAGGTATTTATTTTCTTAAGAGATTCATTACAAAAGTGTTCACAAATTTAGCACGATAGCAAACAGAGCTATTGTACACAAGAGCAACAAAGGCAAAGGGATATATATAACATTAAATTCATAAACTCAATTCAAAAATTAAATTAATAAACATCCTCAAATAATATAATACTAGATTTTCTTAGAAATGGAAGGAAGATAATTGACTGGAAAATATTTAATGTCAAATTGTGGTATCTCCGGGGTTAATACTTAGATTCCCTGACATTTCTTTAATGTTAACAGTATGGTGATTTCCCTGTGGCCAGAGTGATGGTACCCTGTGCACTCACCCGGTTAGTCCTTTTGTTTGGTTAGCTGCTCATGGAGAATATGCTGTTGGTCTATTTTTGCAGTAAAAGCAAGAACATATCGCCCTCTAGTGTTGAGAAAGTTAGAGACACAACTATTTAACGTTAAGTATGTATGTGTTTGTAAAGCAAGTATCTTATTTTCTCCTTCAAATAAATGTGATAGATCAATACACATGGCATTATTTCCTCATGCTAAAACACAAATATGATTTATTTACTTATAGCCTGTTATAAAGCTTTTTTTTTTTTTGAGACAGGGTCTCGCTTTGTAGTTCAGGCTGGCCCTGAGCTCACTATGGAGCCCAGGCAAGCCTTGAACTCAGCAATCTTCCTGCCTCTGCCTCCCGAGTGCTGGGATTACAGGTGTGAGCCACCACGCCCGGCACTGTGGTATGTGGTATTGATGGCTGGGGGGCGTGAGTCACCACACCCAGCATTGTATGTGGTTACCGGGGATCGACCTCAGGACCTTGCGCTTGCGAGGCAGGCGCAGGAACCACTGAACTAAATCTCAGGCCCCTGTTATAAAACTTCTGAATTAAGTAAAAATCAATTACTTCTTTTAATATTTTGCCTTTTTGTAGTTTTTTTCACTATTGTACTCACACGTTACAAATATAAATTATTTGTAATTCATTACCTTCTAGATACAAATAAATAATTTGAATTTTATTATACAAGATTAGCTACTTATTTGAACTGTTAAAAAGTGAAGAACAAACACAACTGGAGAAATTAAGTTACTCAACTGCAAAGATCACCAGATTCTGGCTAGTGAAAACACGGAAGAAGAAAATGCCAGCCGTTCTTGAAAAGTCTTCTAGAAAATAACATAAGTAGAAAATTAATATATATTTACTGTGTGCAAGTGGAGTCTCAAGAAGAGGGAGCTTCCTTTGCCTGTGTCTCCCTCGAGTCACACGTACCTGTTCGACACCTTCCAGGCCTCACCAGGGAGGGAATTAGGAGAGTCTGGACTTCCTACCTGTCGCTCATCTCTCCGCCCTGGAATCATGAAACGTGTCCGTGCCAGGACGCTGTTGCTGGCACCAGCACTGATGAGCGACCATGCAGAATTTCAGTTCGCTTTCTGTGCGCAAGTGTCATGTGCAAGATTTGCAAACGAGTCCAGGCAGACTTTTGCAGTTTTTGTTCACTACTTTCTGCAGAGCAGTTCCTTAGAGATCCCAGGACCTGTCTCTGAGGTAGACAAAACACATCTTTGCAGATCTGAGCTCACCTCTTTTATTACAAATAGTTGATATTTTTAAAGAATTCTGTGTGTATGTGTTTACAGATATCTAAAATTTTCTGACAAAGTTGGACTCATGAGAAACAATTGGTGTGTCATAATAGTCTACTTATGAGTTAACTTAGAGATAATTTAGTGCAATTGATTCTCCAGTTTTCAAAAACTTGGGCTTAAATCCTGAGATCATTCTTCCAAGAGAACTATTACATCACTTTATCATGGAACATCAACTTAAATTAGTGAAGATTATTACAGATTTTCTCTGTTTCTAGTTTAGAATTGGGCTATGCTCAAGGGATGGCAGTTTATTGGGAAAGCAAAACTTACAACACAGGCTATTGGAAATGTACCTATAATCTTCTTGAGAAGACACACACACAAAATGAAAGTGTAAAGGTATCACAAAGCAAAGATAAGGACAGCACATTCGTTATAGATTTAGAGGAAGAAAGTCGAGGAAGAGCATGAATAGTGACCAAATTCGGTGACTTCCTGACGACAAGACAGGATTCTGAGAGAAGTAACTTGAAAGAGGGAAGAGTGAAGTTTCAGTGTGTGGCCCCCTGGCTCCACTCCATGGGGGCTGAACGAGGCAGAATATCACGGAAAGAGCCCCTCTCCTCCTGCTCTGTGGCACCCAGGCCTTCAGTCTATGGGACCGTCTCCCGCACATTCAGGGGTGCCCAATCAAGTAGCCAACAAAGTATCAAAATAGCTAAAGCTTACTACTCAAAAGATGGCAGAATTTTAATGTTGAAGGAAAGCTTCATTATCATACACCCCTCTTGGAAGTGTTTTGCCAAAATTCTTTTTTATAAAACAGTGCATGATCCTTACAGAAAATCTGAATGATATCTAACAGTATAAGACAGAGGTGATTGATCTTTTGATGACCACACTTCCAAATCTTCCCTGGTATATTTTATGGACATCTTACAGACACTTCTGGGTTCTTTTTCATGCTTCCATTGAGAAAACTAAAGGTTAGGCCTCTTTTCCTGTCTTCTACTAGTCCAACCAGGTTTCTGAGAAGACAACACTTGATCTGTGCCTTGTTGAGATTATTCCTGAGCTGTGGGAGAAAGTAAATATATGAAAGACGCAAACAAGTTAATCGATTTGGCATGATTTGTGTAGGAAGTAACACTCTCCAGAGTGCAGATCCCTTTCTGAATATATCTCAGTCCTGTTTTCATGGAAATCCATGGGTAATCAGCCTGTCGAGCTGGATGTGCCATAGGCTGCCTCACAAGAGTACCTTGGGGTGCACGCACTGGGTAAACTGGCTTCTGCACATTGGGAGGCATTTTTCTGGAGTTGGTGTGTGCTACACTGATTCCTACAGCTGAATCACATCTGATCTGGCTTAGAGAAAGGAGAGATAAGACCCGTCATTCCAGAACTGCTCTTGGTTCACATGCAAAGGGCAGGGATAACAAGATGGAAGTTTCTTAGAAGAGAAAACAGCTCTTCCAAATGTCAAGATAAAGTTGAGGGAGTTGCTTTTCTAACACGGACTGAGTGGGTTATGAAAGTGAAGATAGGCATGAGTTGGATTTGTTGAGATTATTCCTGCAGTCTTAATAAACACAGGTCCAGGACAGTGATCTAAGAGTAATGGGTGAAGAGTAATGGGCGAAAGCCATGTGGATATCAAAACAGTGGAATGACCAAGAAAAATATATGAAGCTTCTACTTATGGTCATTTACTAATAAATCATGATCCTTATTTTGGAACAAAATCCCTAGAAGATAGTATTTGAAGTTCTAGAAAAGAGGTTGGAATAAAAGGGGAAAGCTGATTTTAAAATGGTTACATGTTTTTCTTGGTATTAGAAAGCAAATAATAAGGTGAAAAATCCTAAGGTTTGGGGAACATAACTAGGAAGGAGCTGAGTTATTTTTCTATGTGATTTTGAACCAGTTCAACCCTCGGTATCTATTTCGTAAAGTATATTGTTGGGGAAGTAAGTTACCAAGCTTGGGGTAACCAAGTTTAGAAAGTCATTGAAATCATCGAATGAGAGACTAGAAATGGGAAAAAAAAAAAAAAAGATGGCCAGAAGAAGACTTTATTAAACATTTTCTGTTAGTATAATTATTTATGTCATAATTGTAAGTTAAAAAGTAAGATACAATTAGATTGTGATCAAATCTTCATGAAAACAAATTATGCATGGAGGAAGGACTAGGAAAAATGGGAAATTTTGTTGAGTAACATTTGTTCAATTTCTCATTTTCTTGTGTTGAAAAGTTTCATTATGCTTTCACAATAGGAAATATACACAAATTTCATTAAGGATGAAAAGCAGAAGTATGAGTTGTAAAAATGTTTTAATGTTATCTTCATAGATGACACTATTTACAGAAAAAGGGCCAATTTGCAAGAAAAGATTATTACCCAGATTCTATCTAAAAAGAATGCACCATGATACTGTAATCCTTCAGTTTGCCTTTGAAGTTTCCATATAAATTGTTTATAGGGAAAGAAAAGAAAACAGAAATAGGAAGTGAAAACTTTGTTACATAGATTGGATGATTAATGCTTTTACTCTTCACATTAAATCCATTAGCACCAGCTTTAAAAATGCACATTGTCAAAGGGACAAAAAGAGTTTATGGAAATGAAATGGAAACAATATAGAGGGAAAAAAAGAGTATATTCAAACACGACAATTTTCTGACAGTAACATACAAGGCAGTTGAGTTTGCACATTTACCTGCCAAATAATTGGTGCTCAAGAAGTGTCCACTCGGTCACTTTGTCGAGTGGAGCCTTTGCTTCTTACAGACAGGGAAGAAACAGAAGTAAATCCAACCATGCACCAAATTTCAGAGCCCGTCCGGTTTCTGATAGACTCTGAACATCCCACTGTAACTATTACTCCAAAATCTATCCAGAATGAGACAAATGCATCAGATTTAGCACAGAGCCATCACGAGGCCTTAAGAGAATGGTCTGGATTTCAAGGCTTCTCCGCGCAGATACAACCCTTCCTGAATTGCTTCATTCTGCTTAATTCTGGCTTGTACATTGTGGATATCTGATTATTAGTTCAATAGCATTAGGAGTAAAGTGCAATGGTGAAATTTTAAGTATAAAGTTAAAGGCACAGCAGAAGTAAAATAAAAATAAATATATAAATGCACAGTCCCAAACAATGATCACTAGACCTCTTAGAGTGACGACAGATAGTATTTCTACTACTACTGTATATAAGCATATTGCAAAGTAAAAGAAATGTCCATGTCCTTAGTCTCAAGGTCCTTATGTTTTTCTGCTAAGCAAGATGAACACATACTTATTTCCAGTTCAATTTTAATAAAATATACTTGTTCTTTAAAAAAAAAAAAACAGTGTGTTGTTTCTCTGCTTTAGAAAACAAGACCTTAGAAAATGGTAAATAGGCACTTTATGTATCTGCAGAAAATGGTGATAAAAGAAATCACCTGACATTTACCCTTCTATTTACTGACTTGCCTTCATAACCTTCTGAAGTGTGAACGTAGCTGATAGCTCAGAGCTATGTACCTGGTATAATGTTATGTTATAATACAATATCCAGGTAGTAATGATATCATTATGCTCGAAATGACACTTTTGGGAGTTTGCACAGGTAAAAATATACACTTTGAGTACTAAAATAAATTTATATTATGCCACTAAAATCAAGAAAATATAAAGTATAAAAAAGTTATGTGATAATCAACTGGTTATTTACAAGAGCAGAAAATATCATTTCTCTAGAACTCATAAAATAGCACGTTGCTTCGATTTTGATTAAATATAACAGTTACTCATAAATTTGAACCTTCATTTTCTTAAAATAAAATGTATGACTTTTGAGGTTGGGAGTGGTTGTTGGGCTCATATGAGCACCACACACTGTGCTCTGGAAGCTGACAGGGACTCCCAGGACCACGGCAGCTGGCGCCGCCCAGGCGTGCCAACGGGTACTGAACAGCCAGGGCACACTTTGCAGAAGCGCTCAGAGCTCTAAGCGACTACACTGTCTTCAGGTAAAAACTCTTCGATATTTACAACAATCTTAAAATCAGACTATTAAATTAACCCCCTGAGGGTCCCCTAAGTGAGGTCTTTCCTGCAGCGATCTTCCTCAGCTCGAAGCGGTTGGATGGAAACTCTGCCCTTCCGCCCTAACCGCAGCTGGAGATGCTCTCCGTGGAGGGAACCGTCACAGAGAGCGAAGTCAGTCGGTGTCAGGGGCCTCGCGACCCGGGGCCGCTGGTATCTCACGGGAACAAGTGCTCACCTGTGCTAAAGACACATCCCATAAACATCAAGGGAGGGGACAGCTCGCTCCTCCGCAAGCTCGAGAAGACCGTGTTACTTCCATTTTAATTTAATTTTATTTTTTACATCCACTTACGGGAAGCAAATGTACGTAAAGATAAATCTATAAACATGTGCTAGACAGCAGTGTTGTCAAAGGATGTCCTCAGTGCAAGGTCTGTGGCTCAGTGCGATACACAGGAGCCAGCGTACGCTCACGTTTCAGCGGGAGATACAAAGACGCTGGGACCGCATCGCAGGACGCACCACAGCGGACGCGGGTGCTGGACTGTGCAAGCGGCGAGGTGTCACTTCCCTGCTGAGCGCCGGGCCCAGGCTGCCCTCGCCGGCTACAGCCCCGACCGGACGCGGGAGCCGCTGTCACAGAGAGGAGAGGGGCAGGCCGAGGACCGCCACGCTGGTCACGGCCCAAAGCAGGCTGTGAAGATTTGACCCGCAGCTGGCTTGTTTATAGGAAACAACAAAAAAAACGGGCTGGAGCCAGAGTGCTGAAGGCAGAGTAACTCGCTTCCCAATTCTGTTCCTTTCTGACCAGAAGGACAATGTTCTAATTACAGTTATCTATTTTGTCTCTTCTGATCCTAACTCCAGAATGCTTTGTCTTGTCTTTTATGAGGCTTGTTTACATTAATCTCCATAAAAAGTGCACCGAGTTTGCCTTCACCCCCCGTGAGCTGCCCAGAAGTCACCGGCTGCGTCTGGTGGTGCTTTTATCGGTTGCACCAGCACCGGGGTCCCTGGCTGCCACGTTCTCTGCCAGTTCTGTCTCTCAGTGTCGTTTTCCTCAGGCCTGCGTCAGGCCCAGAGATTTAGCTCAGTGGTTCTGGTGCCTGTCTTGCAAGTACAGAATCTTGAGTTCAATCTCTGATAACCACATACAACAATACCAGGTGTGGTGACTCACGCCCACCAGCAATCGGTACCAGAGACCACAATGGCAGGCGTGGTGGCTCATGCTTGTAATCCCAGCACTCAGGGGGCAGAGGCAGGAGGATTGCTGAGTTTGAGGCTTGCCTGGGATACATAGTGAGCTCAGGGCCAGCCTGGACTACAAAGCGAGACCCTGTCTCAATCATCATCATCCATTACAATAGGATCAAGGCACAAAATATGCAAATATAACTAGTAAACAAAAAGTTTCATAAAGCAATAATTACCTCTATTGAAACTGAACTATGTCAATATATTTATTCTGGCCATTTTTATTTACATGGTAATGACCTATAATTTGAAAGTATTTGAAAATACATTATCTCTTTTGTAAAAGATGTTTAATTCATGTTCATAAATCTGCAAATTCATCCCAGGGAGTGTTAGTGCATGAGAACAAAGGGTTAAAAGTTTCTATGATATTGTTTTTAATTTTATAAACACTTCTTCATGATTATGAGATATGAGCTTATTTTTATGTAATTCCTGAAATCTAATAGAAACTCATGAAACATAGAAACAAGGTACTTGATCAAATATGATTTTACTGTATATATCAGTAAAAGCCAAAACTAGGCAAATTATTGGAAATGGGTGTCATAAAACTCACAACTTCTTTTTTTTTTTTTTTTTTGAGACAGGGTCTCGCTTTGTAGTTCAGGCTGGCCCTGAGGTCACTATGTAGCCCAGGCAAGCCTAGAACTCAGCAATCCTCCTGTCTCTGCCTCCCGAGTGCTGGGATTACAGGCATGAGCCACCACGCCCGGCAACACAACTTCTTTTTTGCTGATGCAATTCACGTCAGTATTTTCTTCGTTTTTGGCAGACATTTCTAGCTCTGAGTGGCCTGACTGTTAACAGTGGAATAGAACATGCTGACACTGGGGCGTGAACTACCTACAAAGCTCGGTGTGGTCATACCTGTCTGTCAGCTCAACACTCAGCAGGCCTAGGCAGGAGGACTGGCATCAGTTCCAGGCCACCCTGGCCTACAACCTTGGGCAGCATGGCAAGCTCAAGGACACCCTGAACTACATAGTGAGATGTGCAAGATCAAAGAAACAGATAAACAAAATCTACCTTCTCCACTCTTTCTAGAAATGTACCGTGTCTTGGATAATTTTGCAACTGTACTTGAGCAAATAAATTATAGAGACTCTCAGAACAACTTGAAAATAAGTCATTAAACTGAAGAGATACACACAACATGAAACATACTATCTAATTATAAAAAGATCTGGGAACAATGTATTTCACTAGTGCCAACAGGAACAGCCATGTTTAAAAACACAGGAGATAGAAAGAAAAAGCAGACAGATAGGGTGACATGCACAATAATGCCCGTATTGTGGGAGGCTGAGGCAGGAGGTTTGCAAGTTGGTACCCAGCCAGGGCAATTTAGCCAGGCCCAGTCTCAGAAAGAAAGAGAGACAGACAAACAGACAGAGAGATAGACAGAGAGGCAAACAGAAAGAGAAAGATAGAGAGATGGGATTCCAGGCCAAGCTCCTGTGTAGTGGGGAAGAAAGAGAATGCGCAGGTGGCACCTGAGACTCTTGCTTTGTTTCACAGCCTCTGTGGTGATGAGAGATCGTGTAAATCAGTGTGGACAGGTAGTCAGGACACGTACCCAGGGAGTCTCTCTTTTCAGAAGTTCAGCAGCAGATTTATGAAAGTCAGATTTAGGTCACTCCCAGTGACATACCTGGGATGCTGCTTGAGATTTTTTAAATTGAGTTTATTGGTACATTTTAAAGGTATTTTATTTTTATTTTTTTTTTGCTTTTTGGAGACAGGGTCTTGCTTTGTAGTTCAGGCTGGCCCTGAGCTCACTATGGTGCCCAGGCAAGCCGCCGCGAACTCAGCAATCCTCCTGTCTCTGCCTCCCGAGTGCTGGGATGACAGGCGTGAGCCACCACGCCCAGCATTATATGTGGTAACCGGGGATCGAACTCAGGTCCTTAC